>QLTV01000247.1:990973-1001130 GCA_003457575.1 Thermophis baileyi
GGCAGTTTTGCCCTCCGGAGGCTTCAGGGAAGCTTCCTGAAGCCCCGGAGTGCGAAAAACGGCCCAACGGTCAAACCGGAAGTTCGGAAAAACGCACTTCTGGTTTTCTCTTTAAGATGTTTTTCACACTCCGGGGCTTCAGGAAGCTTCCCTGAAGCCTCCGGAGTGCGAAAAACGGCCCAATGGCAAACCGGAAGTGGATTTTTCCCAACTTCCGGTTTGCCCGTTGGGCCGTTTTTTGCCCTCTGGGGCTTCAGGAAGCTTCCCTGAAGCCTCCGGAGTGCGAAAAACGGCCCAACGGGCAAACCGGAAGTGCGTTTTTCTGAACTTCTGGTTTGCCTGTTGGGCCATTTTTCGCACTTCGGGGCTTCAGGAAGCTTCCCTGAAGCCTTCGGAGGGCAAAACGGCTTTCCCCAAGGCCGAAAATCAGCTGGCCAGCGCACGCATGCGCGCTGGAGCTGACATAGAGCAACGCCTCGCGTGCCCTCTGATATGGCTCCGCGTGCCACAGGTTCACCATCACTGCCCTAATCACTTCTTGATTGGATCATTGCAATGTGCTATTGGATTGGATTATTGCAATGTGCTATACAGGAGACTGCCCTTGAATGAAATCAGAACTTACATTTGGTCCAGAATGAAGCAGATTGGGTAGGGATACATTTCATTGTAACATCTCTACCCTAAGACAGGGGTGTCAAACTCAATTTCATTGAGGGCCGCATCAGGGTTATGTTTGGCCGGAGTGGGTGTGGCCAGGGTGTGCATGCCCAGCTCGATGTCACTCATGTCGGGGGGTGCCTGTGGTGGCCAGACAAAATGGGGTCCCGAGCTCCGTTTTCAGCTGCGACGGCTTCCTGCAACCCTCTGCCAGCGAAAACAGAGCTCGGGAGGGCCGCATGCTCCGTTTTTGCTGGCAGAGGCACTGCGGACCGGTCCTTCGCTGTTTCCAGGGTGGCCCCATGGGCCAGATCTAAGCACCCCATGAGCCGGATCCTCCCCCCCCCGGCCTTGAGTTTAACAACCCTTCCCTAAGAGATGCATTAGTTGCCAGTTGGCTTCTTTAAAGCCCTTAATCATTTGGAATCTAGGTATCTATGGGACCACTTTTTCCCAGTAACATCTACCTACCCAATATGATCCAGTAGAATGGGCTCATTACACATTCCCTAAATTAGAATTCTTCCCTTACAGAGGCCATGTAAGTCAGCCTTCTCATTCACGAGCATCCTTTCCTTTGGAAAGCATTTGACAAAAAAATGTAATTTGATTTACCCATCCATTCTAGAAAATAGGTGAAAGTCTGATTATTTGACCAAGTTATGAAATGAGAAAGGTTGAATATTTATAATTCCTTTGGGGTATTTCATTATTAAAAATTGTTTTCATCTGTGATTCCCAATTCCATAGGACATTGTATAGTTCACTATATGATTTTAATCCCTATATGATTGTATAGTTCACTATATGATTTTAATCACTATATGATTTTAATCCCATTTACGTATTATGGAGTACTATGCTGCTCAGACTTGTGAATTAGAGTGGCCTATAATCCTTGTAAAGAAAATGAAAATAAACTACTCAACTTTAGGAACAGAAAGTATTTAGATTTTTTTCAAATTATGTACACTAGTTCAGACTAATCACATAGAGATCTTTGGAGACCAATATTCTTGTGTCTTCAGAGATTATGAATATAACAAACAACTTAGATATATAACAACGTATTTGAATTTGGGGAATTCAGCTTGACTGATTTAATAAAGTTGATTTGCCACTATACAAATTTGGTTATATTGAATTCTTTTTGTATTTCTTTATAAGAACATATGAGCTTATTTTAAAACAAAATTTGCCATACTTTTACTTCTCTCTCGCTCTCTGTCTCTCTCTTTTATTACTTAAAGTGAGCATGGATGATATATGCATTCATGTAGTACATGAATCCCTGTCTCTAAATATCAAATGAAAGCCAAATTGTAGGTTGAATACATATTTTTCCTACTTTTCTGTCCTTTATTTGTGACCAGTTTTTTTAACTCAAATTTATATACTATTTTTAACCACTACCACCCATAACTCTATTGTGTAGACAGAAATGGACTGATTCAGAATTAAATATATTAAGAGAAAATCCGTTGCAATCAATAGAATTTAAGTTATTCATGGGTTCAACTGAATGCACAAACATGGAGTTACAAATTGTCTGTTTGTGTGTCACATTTATTGGGTAGGAAAGAATAGCAGGTGATGTAAACAAGAAAACTGTGTCAATTGAACCAGACAAATTAACCTTAAGAGTAAAAGATTTATTTGCAAACAGACCTACTCAATTAGAATTAATTTGCCATTGCCTTCAGTGTTTCTTGTTAAGAAGGGAAGACTGTAAAGCAAAATGATCTTCAGGATACTGAAATCTTGACAGTGCTCATTTATGATATTCATGAATACATGTTGTTTAAAAAATGTATGTGTGCATATCAGAGAAAAATAGAGAAAAAATGTGATATGACCATTTCTAAAAGGCAGTTCAAATGGACTAGAACTGTTTACAAATGGCATTTTTGCCTGATTTTTTAAAATCAAGCTTTACTTTAAATATATATATATATATATATCCAAACAGAAATAAATGAAAAAGAAAGATAAAACTATCAAGTGCATAAAGAAGGGCTTATAAATGTGATAATATAACTTTTCAATGAAAAATTGCAATTAACAAATATATAAAAATTATATATACTATGTCATTTAAGAAACAGAAAATAAACTATGCAAAATTCAGATATCAGGTAGAAACTGTTGAGGGAAAGGCGATAGATCACACCCTAGGCCTCTTAAGTGGAAAATGCCACAAAACACCCTCTCATCCCATTCCTGGGTAAGATCATCCATCTATTCAGCTATGCTGAAATAGAATTGTGATACATTCTTTGAAAAAGAAATGATAAATAAACCTTGTAAATGAATAAATAAAAAGAATGCAAATCAGTAAAACATTATTGATAAACTACTTGCTTGCAGAGTATACTTTTCACATCCATTGTTCCATATTTGGCAGATGTGACTTCACATTGTTCTGAACAGATAATAACTTTAGTAAATAGTAATATTATTTAGATTACAACAGACAAGCACCTGTCACATACTAAAGAATTGTCACTAATAAAGATAAAAAAAATCTGGATAGTAGACATAGCAGTACAAGGACACAACAGAAGAGAAAGAACTGGAGAAGATAACAAAATACAAAAACCTGCAAATAGAATGATTGTGAGGTAAAAGAAAGCAAAGGTACTACAAATAGTTACAGGTGCCTTGGGTGAAATATCAAAACATCTGGACCACCATTTGAACACCATCAGCATTGACAAAATTACCATAAGACAATTGCAAAAGGCAGCTTTACTTGGAAGAACGTATAGATATAGGAAGTCTGCACACCCCTGTTAGAATGCCAGGTTTTTGAGATGCAAAAAAAAAAAAAATCAGAACAAGATAAACCACTTCATAATTTTTTCCACATTTAATGTAGTATATAACTACAATTCAATTGAAAAAACAAACTGAAATCTTTTAGAGCAAAAAAACCCAATAAAAATACTCTTTTGTATAATGAGTATAATACCAAATACTCTTCAAGGGTACTTCAATGGCTCTTGAAACAGATGAGCACCGCCTCCTATAGTCAGTTAAGACTAGCAGAATAAAACCCATGGGGACTCCTTTCTTTCTTCATGGGTAGTCCCATATAGAGTGCATTGCAGTAATTCAACTGGGAGCATGTGCAGGTCCTCATGATCCAGGTAAGGGCACAACTGGCACTCAAGACACGCAAAGGCTCTCCTAGCCACAACTGTCACCTGCTCTTTGAGCAGGAGTTGTGAGTCTAGGAGAACCCCCATATTGTGCACTGGATCTGTCTAAGGTAGTGTAACCTCATCCATAACTAAGGATGATAGAACACACACACCCCAGGGTCCTGAGACCTCTTGAATGCATAGCCACATTCTTATCTGGATTCAGTTGAAGCCTGCTGTCTCCCATCCAAATCCCTATAGCCTCCAGGCATTACTAGAGGGTAACTACAGCAACACTTGGATCATCGTGGATAGAGTTGTAAAGTTGGGTATCATCAGGGTATTGATGAGTCTTTATCCCATAATGTTGGATGTCCTCACCCAGCAGCTTCATGTAGATATTAAAAAGGAGCAGAGAGAGCACCCATCCCTATGGCATACCACAAAGGAACAGCCATAGACAGTCATAGACTGCTGTTAAGCAGACCATTGTTCTGGTTAGCAGCACAATGAATAAATGGAAGGAGGGGCTACCCAGGGTAAGAAAAGAGATGATTAGGGAACACCTGGGTACCATGAAGTCTCCAGGACCAGCCTTGAAGGAACTTGTAGATGTCATCAAAGAGCCTCTTTCATGCAGAATATACATAGTGCCAGAGAACTGGAGAAGGGCAACTGTCCAACAATTGTTGTTCTTATCATCAACAAGGATTGATTTGATCTAGACAAATTCTGAAACCAATTATTAAGAAGTCACTTTGTCAGCACTATAATCAAAAATATGTTGATCCAGCAGTTTGGGATAGATTGTATGGAAATAGGCAATCTTGCAAGCACTATTTCAAACTATGTTTCTAGAGTATATAAGTCCTTTCCTAACACCTTAAATGAGTGTGAAGACAACCGGCAGTGAAGCCATTTTAACCCAGGCCCTGTTTGGGAACTTCAAGAAATGTCACTCACATCTGTGATCTCACATTCTGGGTTACCTGCAATTTTTGGACTATTTACAAGGTCTGCACCACAAAGAATTTTATTATAATCCAACACTAATGTTAACATTTTCTTGCACAGTTACGATGAGCAATTCTAATAGTGTTTATATTTTTGTGACCATATAGTAGCACTCACATTAGAATCTAGTTAAAAGTATAATCTGCTAAATTCATTTAAAAAAAATTCTTTAAAAAAACCCCAACATGTTTTGCAATGCAGCCTTAATATAGCTTCCTTGGTTACATACATATTAACTTGAACAGTTAACGAAGATGAAATGTTTTCATTTTTACTACCATGACTGAACATATTATAGATTTATTTATTTCTGAAATCAGAAATTAATTTCATGATTTTCATTATTGAGGTTGGCTTAATTAAAAACGTACTTATTTTATTGCCCTTTTCTAAATTATTGGAACAATTTATTATTTTAGAGGTTTTTACACCATTACATTTTATTGGTTTGTGCTGCACATAGAGTTTTAATTTTTATGTTCTCCATTCCATTAATTTCAAATTTAATATTAAAATATAATGATGATTCAATTTCAGCATTACAAGCATGAAAAGCCTGGAAAAAACTATGATCTAAGAAAAGGGGAAAAAATAATGTTCTTTTGAGACAGTTAAAAACATTTAGTCTTATTTCTATATAATAAAAATTTTACTGTATTTAAGAATCTTGCCTAACATTAACATTACCCTGTACATGTCTGCTATTATTTTGTGTTATAAAGAAATCCTAGGATTTAATTCACTTCAGGTATTTGCCAGATTTCTTGACTTCATCATCATTAATGCATGGATGAATGGATAACTCTACTGCATATATGCATACTGTATGTCTATACATGTTTGCGTATCTGTCTGTATACAAATGAGAAAGCAAGTGTAGTATAGTATCTAAGATACTAACTGGGAGAAGGGTTCTAATTTTTCTTCAAAATATATTTGAAGCATATTGCTGAAGACAATTTAATTGAAATTCTCTGACATTAAAGGTGCAATATTTAGGATATTGTGGATCTTCCTCAATTTAATGCAATTATTAATCTGTACTGTAATTAATGAGTTGTTGCACTCATTATACTGCACAGTGATAATGTGGTTTTCAATAAAATGAGAAAAATGCTGGAAATATTTCTAAAGTAAACAACTTCCCTTGTTTTACTTCCATAAAACTCTTTTTATTTTAGAAACTGCCAAGTTTTAATTTCTGAGAATGTTGTATTGCTAGAAACAGGGCTGTGTGGTCGATATAGTAATAAAAACAAAACTCAAAACCCATGATTTTTATTGATATATTGTACATCTACCCGGTAACTTCATTATTGCAAAGCACACTGAGACTTATTTTCCAAATACAGTCCATTATGCCGTTGTTACTTTCCTAGAAGCATCACAGAGAAATATAAGAAGTCAGCAGTATTAAAATGAAGATGTTGCTAGAAAAAAATGATAAAATATTACCTTTTCTGTATGTTTAAGGTTGCCCTCATATTCCAAAATTTCTATGATAGCTAGACGTGTTTGAGGAAATCTCATGTAAGGATCTGCCATCCTTAGAACTCTCCTGTTGCCTATCTACTGTTTGGGTGAATGACTTATTCTTGTGTATTCATTACTGTCACCAATCCTGTTCTCTTTAAGAATTGGCATATTTATATATGTGTTCATTCATTCATTCAGCCAATGTGTGGGCCACTTAACTCCTGAAAAAAGCAGTTCTCCAACATTAATATTTGGCACAATCATAATCATTCATTCATAATTAAACTTTGAATAAAAGAAAGCAAGAAAACAAGATATAAAATAATTGGTAAAACAAATACCGTAGCAGTAGCTAAATCAGATCTCAAATGTAACTTACTGGTTGACCACTCCAAAATTAGATCTATATACTCACAGTAATTGCTATTAAACAAAATCTGGCAACACTCCTGCTTATTTCTGTAGGCAGATTTCCTGGCAGAAAAAAGCAGATTTTCTTCATCTGTTTGGTCCAGATGATTAACAAGAGTATTGTTAAATAGAGGTTAGATTAAACATGGGACAACACAACAAAACATGAAAAACTGATTCATTTAAACTTTATGAGCAGGGGCAGAAGTGGCCTTGTAAAGGCATATGAATATACTTCCGTATTGAACTATAAATGGCAAAATAATAAATTTAGCCATTGGAAATGTTCTTCTAAGTGGAGCAAAATATTGAGAAAATAATTGGTTTGGCTAAAAGGATTTCTGCAGAGACTACTCTTACGGGAAGAAACTCAGTCTTTCTGTAAATTGGAATTAAGAATATGATGTTTTATTTCTGAAATTGCTTTATCATACCCTGATTGGAGCAAGAATTAGGGAGGCCGTAGATCTCTCAGTGCTAGTTAGCTTTAATCAGCATTTTAGCTAGCTGTTTCTCCTGAGAACTTTATAGATAGAAGACCAGATTTTAAGTACAAGAGAATACTTGACAAACCTTTAGACCAGTGGTCCTCAACCTTTCTAATGCCGCGACCCCCCACGACCCCCGCCCTGTCGCCGTGACCCGCCCCCTCCCCACGTGCGATGAGGTGACAAAGGGGGCGTGGCACCAGGGGTGAAATGCTCCCAGTTCAGCCGTGCCTGCGGGTCGCCGGACAGCCGGTAGCCACGGAAGCGGGAGACTTCGCCCACCCGCCTGGACGCTGCCATTTGAGTTCTTTTACCCTCTGCGCATGCGCATGCAAAGCGTTCTGCGCATGCACAGAGGGTAAAAGAACCCAAATGGCGGCGTCCGGGTGGGTGGGCGAAGTCTCCCGCTTCCGTGGCTACCGGCTGTCTGGCGACTCGCAGGCACGGCCGAACTGGGAGCATTTCCAAGATGGCGGGCTAGCGCGCGCGGCGACCCCTGTGAAAAGGTCGTTCGACCCCCAAAGGGGTCGTGACCCACAGGTTGAGAACCGCTGCTTTAGACCATGGAGCATCGCTCTTATAAATTGAGCTCTTGCATTCTTATACACAGAGAGCTTCATATTCTTGAGCAAAAATCTCATCACCTTAGTTTTACAGTGGCTGAAACATTACCTTGCTGATAGTAATATAGCACTGTAATCTTTAGAATAGTTATATCTTACTTTTTTGCTTTTAATTAAACAGAACAAATTAAGAAAAAGAAAAAAGAGCAACACACACACACACACACACACACATGCAGCTGGATAGAGTAGTGGTTATAGTACTTCCTTTGATGTCAAAGATTGGGGTTCAAATTCCAACCGCTACCTACCTTACTAGTAGTAGGGGTCTTTGGGCAAACAACTCCTTTTACTGCCTACCTCAAAATATAGAGTGACATAAACTAGGAGAGTCATACTGGCTTTGATGTTGCCCAGATTAACAAGGTCCATATAAGATGTTGAGGGACCAGGGCAATCTGATAAGTGGGTTACTGGTACAAGCCATATATGGATGAGAGAAAAGAACCTGGAACTGATGGAATGCTACTACAACAGCAGACCTAATGAGATGGCATATATGAAGCATATGAGGGAACTATGGATGGAGAGAAGACCTGCTATGCTTCAACATAATGAAGAGGAAGCTGCTATCACAACTTGATTATATGCCATATTCAAAAAAGAGCTTGAAGAAAAACTAGATATGCAGCCAACATCTGAAGCTGGAGGGTCACTACCTTCAGTAAAGACCACAGCTGCTGACATGAGGTCTTAAGATCATGGATAAACTAGCTACAATCAATTCTCGGGATAAATTACCAGGACTCAGCAGAGAAGTACTATCAAATACTATGCTAGAAGATGCCAACAGAGTCCTTATAACTAACACAATAACTCAAACCAATGAACTGCTATATTCTATAGCCACTGTAATCTTGGAGATGATTGGCTACACAATCAAGAAGAACAGCAATATATATGCCCCCCTCCAGAAAGTAAGTTTAGATACTAAGATCAAGAAAACTCAAAGAGAGATTAGTCAGCTTGTGGAATGATAGAAACGTGAAAATGTTTGGATAAGACTCAGTTAATGACAAAGTATAAGAGCCTGACTCCATCTGAAGCCCTTAGACTACTAAAGAAACTACTAGGCTAAGGAGGTACCATAGAGAAACAGCCAAGAAGAGAAAAGCCCTATTCTTCAAAGAACTTCCAACTGCAGTGCAATAACAGAGTAACATCAGAGCCACCGAAGATAGAAACTGAACAATATTGGGAGAAAGAGAAGATACATACAGTAATACCAGTTACAGAGTGGCTGCAGGATCTGAGAGCAGACCACATCAGTCTCCCAGAACAGGAAAAAAGTCACCATCACAGTAGCAGACCTCCATCAGTGGGTCAAAAACTTGAAGAGCTAGACAGCATCTCGCCCAAACATGATCCACACCTACTGGCTAAAGAAACTAACAGCAGTACACAAATACCTAGCAGCACAGATGAACCATTTGCTAGCAGCAGACTTTTGCCCAGACTGGCTAATCCAAGGAAAGACAATACTGATCATGAAAGACCCCCACAAGGGAACAGCACCACTCAAATACTGGCCAATAACCAGCCTTCCCACAACATGGAAATTCCTATCATAGACCCCAAGCTATCGGACCATATACATGTATGCCAGTACATGAGCACATGTACCTTTGGGAAGGCCTTTGGGAATTGCAACAGAGACTCAAAACACTATGTTTGTTTGTCTGCCTGTTTGTCTGCCTGTCTGTTTCAGTATGCGCACACACACACACACACACACACACACACACACACACACACAATTAGGGTGTGTCATTTAATGGGATTGAAAATTAATTTTTGCATTTTTTTCAGTGAGGCATTCTAAAAATATGTGTTTTTATTATTATTATTTGTTTGTCAAACATGTACAAGATAGCAGGTATAGGTATAAACATAAACATAATCAAAGTGAATACAGATAGATGAGGACAATAGGACAGTAGGACAGGGACGGTAGGCACGCTGGTGTGCTTATGCACGCCCCTTACAGACCTCTTAGGAATGGGGTGAGGTCGACAGTAGACAGTCTAAGGTTAAAGTTTTTTGGGTTTGGGGAAGAAACCACAGAGTCAGGTAGTGAATTCCAGGCATTGATCACTCTGTTGCTGAAGTCGTATTTTCTGCAGTCAAGTTTGGAGCGGTTTACATTAAGTTTGTATCTATTGTGTGCTCGTGTATTGTTGTGGTTGAAGCTGAAGTAGTCATTGACAGGTAGGACATTGTGGCATATAATTTTGTGTGTTACACTTAGCTCAGATCGAAGACGGCGTAGTTCTACATTTTACAGGCATAAAATTTAAAGTCTGGTGGCATAAGGTATTCTGTTGCGAACAGAGGAGTGTAGT
>QLTV01000247.1:1008903-1028343 GCA_003457575.1 Thermophis baileyi
GCCATTTCAGATCAAGCATTTATTTTAAACTTCTTCATTTTGTTAGGTTGTCTAGAACAATAATAAAGCAGTCTGTAAAAAATAAGTCTAATAATTTGAACATTCTATAGACATTTATGGTTATTGACTTACCTCCTTGCATCCAGTTTCAGCAGTCTGATTTGCACAAGAAAATAAAATGCTGCCTCTGCCTCCCAGCAAGTTGCCTCCTCGCAGTTCTAGTTTCCCTTTCATTTTAGCACTGGGCCTGCCTGCAGCCTCTCAGCTGATGGTCGGGAGGCGGATAATCAATTGCTTCTGCTAATCAGGCTCTGCAATGTTTGCTGCAAGGAGGTAAATTGCTGGGAGGCAGAGGCCAAAGGGTGGGGCTGGCTGGGTGGGGCTACATTCGGTGTATAAGACGCACCCAGGTTTTCACCCTCTTTTTGGGAGTAAAAAGGTGCGTCTTATACTCTGAAAAATACGGTAGGTACTATCATTTTCCACACTAGGTTACTCATATTGGCCCTGTTCACATTTCAATAGTTTGACTGAAAGACTGATACTTTGTATATTTCTATGAAAAAAGACATTCAATATGATTTAAATTATGTAATAAAGAACTATTAGCCTAACCCTCCTACCTGTAGAGACTGAGCATCAACATGAATTTAGTAACAGTGAGTTGAATCTGTGGCTTAGTGTTCAAGTCAAATAGTTCCTAAAGAACAAAAAACTTCCTAGAGAATACATAATGTATAATTTTCAGACCCCTGAACATTGTGTTTGGGTTCAGTGCAAGAAGCTCCTGGATTTCAGGAAAGACATCACAAGTTTCCTTGAAACCAGTATGACTGAGCTACAGCTGTTATGGAGCCAGATCAATGTGTAGATTAAACCTTCTGAGATATGATAGCATAATCCTACTGCCAAATTGATAATTCTCTTAATGGTCTTGGAAAGGATTGACATCATTTTGTGGATAAAAGAGATATTCTTGTAGAAGAGAGCCAATGTAGAAGAGACCCAATCATATGGATGATTAATCCATATCATTTCTGGTTAAGAATACTTTTCTAAAGGGCAGTAGGACTTTGGCTATGGACAATTCGATCTTTATAAAAGTGCTAAAGTTAGGGTGGTCATAATCCACACTGGATTCAATGACACCGTGAAACATACTTGGGCAATTGTAGAAGTCAAATATAGGCATCTAGGTAGAGACTGAAATCCAGAAACATGTGCCATGTTAGTATTCTCAGAAACATTATCTGCCAATTAGTCAGGCACAGTTCATAAATGCTGATGTATAGTGTTGTCAGGAGAGATGGATTTAAATTATTGGGCACTGGGGATTTGGAGGACACGTCAAACCCATCGAGACAAATGGGTCTTGAACTGAAATTCTGGTACATAACATCTGAAGGTAGTGAAGCTGGTTTTAAACATATCCTTAAAGTCAACCAATTGTTATATTTTGTTTAATTTAAAAAAATATAAAGTAATATAGAGTAGATTGGAGCAAAAAACCTTAATCACACAAACACTGACCAATTTTGCTGTACAGGAGATGAAGAACAATATATTATTTCAATGTCTTCTGAGCTGTATTTCACATTTATACTGTAGTCAGGTTTAGGATTGGCCCTAAGCTTGTCCCAATTGAAGCTGCACTACTACTTTATAGAACAACTGTAATCTGGGCATGCTCCTTGATTCCACATATATCTCGATTTTTGGTTTATAATGGTTGCATAATAAGACCTCTTTTGCAAGCAGTATCCATTCTTGAGCCAGTAAAACTTGACATCAGTACCCATGCTTTGGTTACATCCCAACTTACTAATACAATGTGTTTACTCTTGACAAGTGCTTAGAGACTTCAGGTGGAGCAAAATATGTCAACTAAGCTGCTCACCAGTAACCAATGGACATAGTGCAATTTTGTTTCATGATATTTTAATTGTTTATTCTTTTTTTGCTTGAGTGTCCCAAGACGTTATAGCAGGATATAAAATATTAGTTTCATATCATATCAAATCATATCATATCACATCATATCATATCCTATCATATCAAATCATATATCATATCATATCATATCATCATATCATATCATATCATATCATATCATATCATATCATATCATATCATATCATATCTCATCTCATATCATATATCATAATATAACTCTATAGACCAATATTTCTATATGGAACAGTCTTTTGCTGCAATTTCTTAGCTTTGATTACTGTAATCTTATTTGTGAGCAATAAGATCATGAATACAGAACACTGCCCAACATTTAAAAGAAAAGAATAGTCCTTTATAGTTTGCAGTTCTCATACTTATATTTAAACTCCATGAAGCTAGAGATCTCATTGGAAATATTTATTTCCTTACTTTGTAGGCATTTTGTGGCTCTGGTGATCTTTCATGAATGATTAAAAGGCTTTTTAGAAACCAATCTTCTAAAGCATGTATGTTAACAGTTGCAACTTTTTATTTAGCTTTAGGGGATATTAAGATTTATGTTATCGTCAGGAGTTTATTCATTAAAAGCATTCTGTTACTTGGGACTGTGGTTATAATATAGGCCAACTGTACAGAGATTTCTTTTAATGGTTAGAATGACTGCCAGACCTTGGAGGGTGAAGTAAGTTGTTAGCTATTTAGCTGTCACTAGAACGAGCTAGTTTCCTATATTGTTCTCTTGGAGGCTGTTTTCAAGCTGGCTGGAGTCAGTGCAAAGTTGATGGAATGAGGTTTGGAATGAAACCTTATAGACTATGTTTGAAATTAAGTACCTAGGTAGGGACTGCTTACCGAGGGTGCATGGAATATATCATTATTATGGACTGTGACCATCATTTATATCTGAACATAGGACAATACCTTCCCTGTTAAAACTTAATTCTTCAATTGAAGAAGCTAGTTCTGAAATCAGAGAACTGGGATTTCAAATATAAACAAGTCTGGATCTTTTTTTCTTCAATTAGGAAAAGAACTATTTTCAATCAATTGATGTAGTTCCAAAATAGAAAAATATTAAAAAGGTGAACTTAAAAATCTGTAAAAAATATTGTGTATTTATGTAAACAGATTATATGTATTATTTATTTATTTATTCAATTTCTATAGCTTTCTAAGTCAATGTCTCTGGATAACCTACAATTTAAAAGAAATATTAAAAATGCTAAAACATTTTAAAGCCGTAAAACCACTAAAACATCCAGTTTAAATATACATAGGAGCAAGATACTTGGCCAGCTAGCCAGGAAATGAGGCCCTTAGCACACTTAGCACCCCAAGCATAGGAACATAGCCTGGTTGAGGCCTTATGAAAGGCTAAGAGGGATAGGGGCATTCTAATTTCCATATATTAGACTGTTGGTATTGAAATATTAGAATTGCCTAAAAAGTTTTTTTTTTTTTTTTGCCATGGACTTATTCAAGCATTCTCTGGCAGTCAAAATTGACCTGAAGGCAGATGAAATGATAGATTGCAAGTAATTAGTTAAATGGTTGCTATCTTAAAAGAAAAGCAGAGTTAAATATAAGAAAAATCAGAAAAAGAGGATGATTAAGAAGAAATTCAGTTAATCAAATGGAAAGTTTAATAATAGAAAGGAAAAGGAAATAACCAATATAGTAAAAAGGAAAGGAAGGATATCTAGAATCAAAATTAGAGATTGATACATTAAAAATCAGATATATGCATATGGGACTTTGTTAGCCAAAGTAGGGAAGTTTTAGAGAGCTTAATTAAGAAAACAAAATTAAAAGGTAAATATATAAAGAGATTTTTTTTTAAAAAAAAAGAAAGTAATGTCAATCAGCATGCTTAGTGAACTACTCACAGTTGATGGTGAAGGAGTATGGAAAGCAAATTGTTTTTATGGAATCTGGAACAGGTGAAAATGGAGAATACGATAGAGTAGTAAAGAAAACAAAGATTAATTATAGGAAGGAAGGAAATAATTACTTTGGGCAAGTTCATGAAGTCTAAGGGCATTTAATGACAGTGAAGACAGAATATTAAAGGAACGGTCTTTCAAAATGAATAGCTGTGAAAACAGAACAAGGAGAAACAAGGAGAGATAGACACCTTCAAATCATTGCTTGATAATAGTTACTATCATGTGAACTGTAAGAAGAACCAATTTTGGGCCAATTTGGGCCAAGTATAAGCTGAATCTTTCCTTTAGCTGAAAATAGAAATCCAGGTTTCTGATGATGGATATGAAAAAAATTCTTTGCAATATTGAGTAAACTAAGTGAAGTACTGGTCAAATTTACCATAAATATTGACAAAAGCCTTTAGCAACCAAAATAAATCTTGCCAGTGATGTAGAAGTGAGGAAACTGGAGAGGCAACAACAAGAAGAAACTAAACCTCCAGATTGCCATTGTTGTTGATAATTAGTCCAGTCTTTGGCCATTTCCAATACATTCAATACAAGAGCACTGGTGGGGCAGTGGTTAGCATGCGCTACTGAAAGCAAACTCTGGAGTTCAATCCTGACTGGGCTCAAGATTGACTCAACCTTCCATCCTTCTGAGATCAATAAAATGAAGACCCAGATGGGAGCAATGTGCTAACACTGTAAAGCACGCAAAGAGTGCTATAAAGTGCTGTGGGGCAGAATATAAGCCTAAATGCTATTATTATTGCTATTGTAAGAGAAAAATTTAACATGATAAATTCTCCCAGACACCAGGCAATTATGGAAGAACAGAATTATTGATATTATGATTAATTTAAATTTGCTGAAGGTGCTATGTGGCTTGTTGATTCATTGAAGAGAGATTGTATTTATATATATATCCTTTCATGTTGCATTGGTCTAGAGATGTGACCTTAATGCAGAGGGTAGTACACAATTTCATCACAAGTGCTGCATTCAGTATGTTTCTATTTCAAACTATAATTGTAATACTTTGCTATTTTCTCTGTGTCTGATGAACCTAATCTGGAGAGTCAGGTCCCACCCTGTATAAGATGATAGTTTGATTGTAACGTTCTGAAGAACTTTGAGAAAAAGAAAATAAAAAGTACAATTTAAGAAAAGGTCCCATGAAGTTCAGTCTTTCTTCTAGCTTTTTGTCCCTATTTCCTTTTATATAGAAGTTCTTTTGTATACTACTGGCAATTATTATAGGTTTCATTATAGTAAATTGCACTAGTCCAGTAAGTTGTCAATGAAATAATAGCTTTTTATTGTTCTGTGTTATACCTACAGGGAATATCAGAAATACTGAAAAGCTCAGTTTTGACAAAGAGCATCAGTATGAAATAATGGTAACAGCTTTTGACTGTGGGCAGAAACGTGCAACTGAAGATGTCCTGGTACGTGTTGAAGTTAAGCCTGTGTGTAAACCTGGATGGCAAGGTAATAATTGTGTATCATTATTAAATGTAAGTGTTAATTTAATTATACATTTTGTACTGCAAATGAAGAATTAAAGAATAAAGAAATTAAACTAACAAAAGCTTAATCATAATTTAGTTTTTAGCTTTTAAAAAACAGAGTATACAATTTATTTGCTCAATGCTGGTTATAATCGAATATTCTTTAAAAATTATGAAGTTGCCTAAATTAAGCCATTAGTAAGAAATGCTTGGTTCCTTGTATATGGCTTCATTACTAGTTTTCATTCAACATCTACAGTAATTCACTAATTAGAAGTTGGTTTTCTTCATGTCTCAGTCCTACTCAAAATATGTATGCTGAAAGTGGGGAATAAGTCAGACAATACTATATTGACAATACTGTAGTGGTTGGTCCTTGTAGTCTCAGTGTATCAATCTATCATTCTGACACAATTAGGCCATTGCTGCTGCAGGAAAGTTGGGGCACAATTGGAATTCAATTATTGAAGCAACAATTCAAAGCAATTGAGCAAAGAAATATACTTCAAATGCCTGGATCTATTAGCACTACTATTCTAAATATACAAAGTCTATACAATTTTAAGGATAGTAAATAAGAACAGTAGGAACTGTCATTAAAAGTTTAGATAAAGTAATTCCTGTCAGTTAAAGCGTTCTGATCATGGTTTGCCATTTTTTTTCCTGATTTTTAAAAAATACCCATCTAGCCCACGGGTGTCAAACTCGCCATGTCATGTTGCCATCACGTGACATTTCGTGACATTTTTCCCCTTTGTGGAGCTGGGGTGGGCGTGGCCTACACGTGATGCATCTGGCCCATGGGTAGCCAGTTTGATACCCCTGATCTAGCCTATAGTCATAGAATTTCCTTATAATTCTTCCCAACCCTGTTTGGCTCTTTGGTTTAAAAGAGCCGAGGTGGCGCAGTGGTTAGAGTGCAGTACTGCAGGCTACTTCAGCTGACTGTTCAGCAGTTCAGCGGTTCAAATCTCACCGGCTCAAGGTTGACTCAGCCTTCCATCCTTCCGAGGTGGGTAAAATGAGGACCCAGATTGTTGGGGGCAATATGCTGACTCTGTGAACCGCTTAGAGAGTGCTGTAAAGCACTGTAAAGCGGTATATAAGTCTAAGTGCTATTGCTATTGCTATTCAATCACAGTCAGTTAAGATTGCTGTTTTCTCTAAATACATAATCATAATTAGCTGATCAGCTGCAGTATAATCAAACACCTGCCATCAGCAGTGAAAGTAGAATAGAATAGAATAGAATTTTTTATTGGCCAAGTGTGATTGGACACACAAGGAATTTGTCTTGGTGCATATGTTCTCAGTGTACATAAAAGAAAAGATAAGTTCGTCATGAATCATAAGGTACAACACTTAATGATAGTCCGGGTACAAATAAGCAATCAAATCATAGTAGGAACCAGTCAATATAAATTGTAAGGCTACAAGAACAAAGTTACAGTCATACAGTCATTTGTGGAGGAGATGGGTAATGGGAACGATGAGTAGTGCAGACTTAGTAAGTAGTTTGACAGTGTTGAGGGAATTATTTGTTTAGCAGAGTGATGGCGTTCGGGAAAAAACTGTTCTTGTGTCTAGTTGTTCTGGTGTGCAGTGCTCTATAGCGTCGTTTTGAGGGTAGGAGTTGAAACAGTTTGTGTCCAGGATGTGAGGGGTCTGTAAATATTTTCACAGCCCTCTTTTTGTGTGTGTGTGTGATCACCAGTGATCACCAATGGTGTTAATAAAACCAATAAAACCAACAATCACGGTGCTTAACATTGTCACTACTGCTGTTTTAGCCTCATCACTAGTGTCATGGCTAAAGCAATATATACAGAAGCTTGGTGACCATTTTTCAGTTGTTTCTGATTTTCATAAATGAGCAGTGGGTAGTAATAAGGCCAATACAATGGGCTGACACTAGCCCAAATAATTATTATAATAATAATAAAGCCTTAAAAATAGGTGTGTTCTCACCAGAGATTTAGAGTAGAATCTCTGTGGCCTGTTCAGCAAAAGAGTCACTTAAACTTCTAACTTTTCCATTGTAGTAGCACAGGCATCCATGCCAAGCTTCAGTAATTTGAAAATATATCCAAAGAGTAATCCCATTAGTATCTAGAATTAGAGCCGAAACTTGAAAGTTATGAGTTGGTAGGTTGCAACAGAGCCTTATGATGTTTTAATTTCAGCCCATGGGATCAGATTTATATTTAGGTTCAAAATACAGATAATAAATTGTTTTATCATATAAATTTATCCTTTTCAAAAGAAAGAATAATTAGGTATGTTTTATGTTTTGTATATAGCATGCAATAACAGCCAAGGGTTTATTTTTAGCGTTTGTCTTTGTGACTGATTAAGTATCAAGCTTGACCTATTTAATGATCCATTGAGATCAATGCAAAGGTAATATAAAAGTATCTCAGGTAATATCTAGGTCACATTCCTTTCCAATGTTCCCAGGTGATTAAAAAGATTTTTTATAGAGAGCAAGAAGTGTATCATCTTGAACAGAAATACAAATATGGCATATTTCTTTTCCATATTCCCATTTGTGAATTAATGTGTAAGATTTTTCTGGATAGCATTTGCTGATGATATACAATATAAGAATACATATACTTATATTATATGTATGTCTTAAGGCTACAGATTTCAAGTGCTTGTCCTTGAGAGTGAGATCATTTTTTTTTTCAAAGTGAACTTTCAACTTTTATTGTAAATGTTGTGAATACAGTTTGGGGCTAGTTTTTAATAGTTTGTCCTTCCTGATCTCAGCTGTTACAACTTTCTTGACTCACTGGTATGCAGATTGATAATGTTTAATTCAATCTTCTCATTGAAGAATTTTAAACAGGTTTATATAAAAAGTTGTATATAAAAATTACACAATTTCAATTAACAATCTGAGTTTATTTTTTGATTTTTTAAATAAGTAAATAAAGGCAAATATATTAAAAGGAAGTTTGTGGAAGAAACATTTTCATAAATTTTCTCATATCAAAATATCTGTGTTGATTTAGGACTGTCATAATAAATCTTGCTTCTTTGCATATTGTCCGAAATCACACAGGATAACACAATCTATGAATCATGACAGAAAGCACATCTAAAAGCCTTCATAGCCATTGAACTGTGCAGTGTTTGTGGTTGTCTGATCAGTCTTGGAAAGATGTCTGATCTGACTCAGATCAAGCTTAGGCAGCTTTTTTTAAATAAACCTTTGCTTCTACCAGCCTACATGAATATATATGGAGCAGATAATAACATCTATACAGTCACATAAACTATGAAATAGCTTTGCAAAAAATATGGAGAAATACTCTCATTTTCTAAATTTTGGTACCCTTAGGACAGAGAATTGTCATTAGATTGGTTGGAGTATCTGCAGGGATTCACATTTTTCTTCTTCTTTATTCTCGGAAACAGTGCCGTTCTCTGGAGTGTTTTTTGACAGTTTCAACCCTTTCTTACCCAGAACAGGTCTTATACCCCACCTTTGTCAATTCTTCTAACCACAAGTGCCAGAAATATGAGCAGGTTTTCCTATCATGTTGAGGTGGGAAATCTTGTAGTATAAATGCTGAAAGAAGTCTTAACAAGATTTTTTTAAAAAAAAAAAAACAACCTTCCCCACAAAATTCCACATGAAATTTGATCCTGTTGCACTTGAAGAAATATAGGCAGGGCTCTTGAAGTATTAAGCTCATCTGCCTGTGAATTAGATCCATGTCCTTCCTGGCTAGTTAAGGTATAGTGGGGACTGGAGAGGTTGTGAAATGGGTGTCATAGTAGCGCTTGTTATGTCATTCAGTGGCTTCGGGACATTTTCTTTGAATTTTTATTGACATTATTATTGACTTTTAATGTTATTGTTATTGGTCTGTTTATGTTCAATTTTAATTTCCTTAGCCATACATTGTTTCTATAGTGAGATGGGCAGTCTTATAAATTTATTAATAAGTAAGCCCATATCCATCACACACCCAACCACTTTATATTCATGCCTAGTTCTGCTTTCACTTCACAAAAATGTTAAATTTACTCTAAAAAAATGATAGTATTGTGAAATATAAATTCTATGCCCAGTGAGCAGAGGCCAAGAAAGAAAAAGTTCATTTAGTAGCAATTGTATCTGTCTCATTGGAGCAGATACTAGCATGTGATGGTTTCCTAATTACTGATCTTTTAAGATGCTAGCTGATCCCTCTCTCCTAGAATGTCCTGTCCTACAGTATGCATTGATTTATTACCTTAGTTTTCTGCCCATTTTGAGCTATTGGAGAATGGCCTTATATTTGTCTCTATATTGTAATAAGTGACCCACCCCAATCTAGGATTACAATGAAAAGGGGGAAAAACACTTTTCATCGTAATGAAAGAGCCGAGGTGGCGCAGTGGTTAGAGTGCAGTACTGCAGGCTACTTCAGCTGACTGCTAGCTGCAGTTCGGCAGTTCAAATCTCACTGGCTCAAGGTTGACTCAGCCTTCCATCCTTCCGAGGTGGGTAAAATGAGGACCCAGATTGTTGGGGGCAATATGCTGACACTCTGTAAACCGCTTAGAGAGAGCTGTAAAGCACTGTAAATCAGTATATAAGTCTAAGTGCTATTGCTATTGCTACTTTCTAAGCAATTTTATAGCAAAATCAAAAACAATTCCACTTTGGATCATTTAAAGGAAAGAACATTATTTTCATAGGTTTTGCTTAGTGCTAGTTTCAGCAAATGTTTTAAATTAAGGTACTACCGGTAACTATAAAGATAACAAGGTTTACAGCTGTAAATTCTAAGAATTGAAATATTGGTTTGTGACTCTTTTTCTATATATGGAAGAATTATTATTTCTGTCTTCTTTTACAAACAGTAAATTATTATTTGAACTAAAACAAAATATAGCATTGACAAAATTTGCATATCAGCAACCTGTTCTGTCTTGAAAGTCTTTCATAAGACTGAGTATACTAATTATAATTTAAGTTGGACTATTACTTTAAAGAATGAGTGCAACATCTAAGTGTCTCTGACAATTAAGCAATATATTTGTAAAAATTCACTGGGAAAATAGGAATCTTTAATTATAGTGATTGTTGTTTTGAATCATTAATTTTAGTGATTACTAAAAGTCAATATGAAAGGTCTCTAATATGTATCTGCAAGTGTATATTTGGGTGAAAGCTGGCAGTATTGTTAAAAGTAGGAGCCCTTTTTGACTGAGTCTCAATTTGAAATCATGTAATTGTAATTCAGTCATCCTGATAAAAGTAGAATATTCCTTAGAGGACTTTCTTTGAAACAACATGACCTGATTGCTTTTGTCCAAGGTCTATAAAGGTATCAATGTTCCACACTGCACTGAGCTGAAATAGGTTTTCAGGTTGCAAATAAAACTTTAATATGTTGAAATTTATGACAAATCACAGGATTTATTTTGTGCTGGGAAATTCTGAACAGCTGTAATAGCACTTCTTCACATGGCACACTGAACCATATTAACCCATATTAATGTATTAATGTAGAAATGTATATTTTTTTCTAAGAGGAAAGAAGGGAGGGAGGGAGGGAGGGAAGGGAATATTAATAAGCAGTAATGTATGTTACATTCATGTGTTCGGCAATATATTATGACATAAGTTTAAAAACTCTGTAGGAATTAAAAAATATAGAAATAGATGACTCTTTATCCTTGTATCCTTCCATTATACATAAATATATGAACAAATCCATAGCATTGGAAAAATCTAACTAAACATATCTTTAGATCAAGCGCATTGAGTGATATCATTCATCTTATAGCAGTGACTCTTATTGCAAATCACTATATTTGACCCATTGTGACAGGTGTTTCTGAGTCTGCTTCATCCATGTCTGTATTAGAATTTTTGTGGGTAGGGGAGGACAATCAGAATCATCAAACTGTTAAAAATGTTTATATCCCTCAGAATATTACAGAACCAAAAGACTTATTAATATAAAATGACTTTGGTAAATTTATTGCTAGTCTGTTTGCATACTTTAATAAAAACAGCATGGCTTACATTTTTGCAATGAGGAAGATAACAGGTCTTGGTCAAAAGAATGGAGGCAAGGACTGAATTAGTAATACATGAATATGCATAGTTATACATAAGTAAAGTTCACTTGAAGTTCACTGAAATATAAATGCATTTATGAGGTTCTTTAGAGTATGTATGTGTTTGCCATTTCATAAGTAAGGACACGAAGTAATCCTGCTCCTATATTTGTAGAGCATTCCACATGTGGAAATAATCTTAGAGGAATCAGGATTTTCTTTCCTGGAATACACTAAGAGTTCCTGGCCAAGGAGAATTTAATCAACAAGCATGAACTATTCTTAGATATACCTTGAATGCACAAGGAAGTTTATTAAAACCTATCTATGCAGCTAGCTTGCAGCAAGGTACTGTATGTAGACTCACAGGATAAGTCAGATGCCTGATGGAGAAAAATAGGATCTGAGCTAGAATCTAAAGAACAGGAAAGCAATGTAAAGCCACATTCAAGCATCATCTAAACTTAACTTTTATTCCCTGCAGATATCATCCAGATGATTGAAGGTTTTCCTGTAACATTTCAACATTCAATACTAATGTCTGCAAGAGAAAAGCTAACCCAGCTTATCTCCTGCATGCATTCAGATGAATGTCTGCTTGGAAAGTGAAAGTCATTATAGAAATGTGGTAATTCCAAACACCTGAACAGATTGAAAATGTACATTATGTATGATTTCAGTGTGTACTCCCTTTGAGTAGAATGGAACTAAAACAAATTTCTTTGTTATTAAATCTTATCTTAGTAGCTTTTGAACAGCTTCCCAACAATTTTGTTAACTTTTGGTTGACTTTTACATTAAGTTCTTTATTGTATACACAGCTGAGAACAAAAAAATCTGCAATTGTATTTCATTCTTTTAATGACATGTTTTTAAATTCCACTTCTGACTAGGTATTTGGTTTTTTAAAAACACAAGCTTCTGTTCACACTTCTGTTTCTAAAAATGCACAAAATACAAAAAAATGTCTATAGAGATATAAAACATGTTATATTATTGGCCATGTTGTAGTGTGTAATAATATTTCTATTTTTAGACTGGAAAAGGCATATTGAGTACAAGCCTGGTTCGGGGAGCATACCTTTATTTCCCATTATTCACCTGGAGACTTGTGATGGACCTGTTTCTTCTATCCATGCCACTGTTGAGCTTCAGACCAACTATATTGGAAAAGGCTGTGATCGCGAGACATATTCGGAGAAATCTCTGCAGAAATTATGTGGTACATATTAATTTATATATAATTCTGGGTGTTTATGAGCTGGTAGTGACAGTGCTGGTATTTATGTAGAAACTAAAAGGCACTACATATTTCTGTTAATATTCGATTATATGGGGACAAGGATCACATGTCTGCAATTAGCAGGCCTGAAGACAGTAATAACTGCATGTATAATTAAAATAAACAATATTCTGAAAAAAATGATACAAAGGTCAGCAAAAAATCTTATTTTGAAATATTTGCTGCATTTTTATAAGTAGAAATTGATCCTTTTCAACATCTGTATATCAGAGAAAATAGGTCATTTATTTATGTAGAAGGATACAGATGACCAGATATCCAGCTTGTTAACTAATTAATACAATTCTTTTACTGGTGTTCTGCAAGGATGATGGGAAGACTCTTTAGACTTTTTAAAGTAATTTTCATCACTAAAATGAAATTACCAAACTGAATTTCTCAGTCAGACCAAATGTCTTTATTGGACTTGCCACACCAATGGTCACATAGCCCAGTCAGTCCATGTGATTTCAATCCAACCAATGGCTATTATAGATCAAAACAGTTACAAATTCCACACAAATCTTGTAACCAGCTACAGATTTTCCGTATTGTATCTAGAAAAAAATTGAGGTAGTAAGTAGAAAATATCAGAATAACAGAGTTGGAAGGGACCTTGGAGATCTTCTAGTCCAACCCCAGCTCAAGCAGGAAACTCTATATCATTTCAGACAAATGGTTGTCCAATCCCTTCTTATTCTGAATTAACTTTAATATCTTATGGAGCACCCACAACTCCTGGAGGCAAGTTGTTCCACTGATTAATTGTTCTAACTATCAGGAAATTTGTCCTTAGTTCTGGGTTTGTTCTCCCCTAGATTAGTTTCCATCTATTGCTTCTTGTCAGGAAAGAAAGAAAGAAAGAAAGAAAGAAAGAGAGAGAGAGAGAGAGAGAAAGAAAGAAAGAAAGAAAGAAAGAAAGAAAGAAAGAAAGAAAGAAAGAAAGAAAGAAAGAAAGAAAAGTCACCTCAGTAATAGAAAGTGACTTTCAACATTCTATTCCTTGCTTTTGTTTGGATCCTCTATAATAGGCCATGTACTCTCTCCTGAATAGATGGAAATATGCCATTGTATACCTGAGCACTTCTGGGTAAAAGAAGTGTTAGTATTGGTACTTCCATATGCATCCAGTTAATACTGAGTCAACAAAAGAAGGGAAGAATAATATAATGATGATGGACATTTTATTTTTGTTTTTACTGTTATTAATTTTTATAATTAGTGTATAAGGAGACATTGATTGTAGTTTAAGAAATTATCTATTGTGAAAGGGTTTAAAGAAGAAAATTATTGATTACTAGGTTGCCAAATATCCATAATCCACATGTTAACAATATGAATAGCATGATTATATAGATCAAAGTTTTTTATAAATTAAAATATAACTAAAACAGGGCTACTGGTCTATCTAGCATAGCCTCTTGTCATTCTGAACAAGCAGTGGCTATCTACAAACTTACTTAGTCCTGCTGCTGCCACTAATACTCTTTTAATGGACAAGAATTACGCCTGGGAAGATTAAATGCAAAAAATGTCTGTTATCATTAAAATGAGACAATGAAGGGTGATCCTGGCTTTCAAAAACTGAATTCAGATAACAGCTTTCTCATTAGTGTCTCGTCAATCTCTTCATTGTATGTCATCCACAGGAGCATCTTCAGGTGCCATTGACCTGTTACCAACACACAGTGCTGCAAATAACTGGACAGCTGGTCTTCTGATGGACAGCAATGATATGGTTTTTAAATTTGATGGAAAGCAAGGTGCCAAAATTCCTGATGGAATAGTACCAAAGAATCTAACTGATCACTTTACCATCACCATGTGGATGAAACATGGCCCAAGTCCAGGATTAAGAGCAGAGAAAGAAACTATTTTGTGTAATTCTGATAAGACAGGTAACTCAAAATCTGTACTTCATTCTTCTTTCAAATTTAAATGTTCAATACAAGCAGATATTGAAAAATAACAAACTCTTTAAGAATTAGCTTCAAGATCTTTTTTTGTACTGAATAAAGTATTGATTTGTAATAATTTAGTTTCAATAAATTAATTGTATAATCTGATTTTAATATATCATTATACATGCCGATATATTTCTTATCTTGGTCTATTTCTTTTTTTTTTTAGAAATGAATCGACACCATTATGCACTTTATGTGCATAATTGTCGACTAGTATTTTTGTTACGGAAAGATTTTGACCAAGCTGATACCTTCCGTCCTGCAGAATTTCACTGGAAGCTTGACCAGGTACATAAATTAGCTTTTATTATAAAATGTCTTCCATAGTGTTACATGAAGAATGTATCCATACAGCAGAGTCTAAACCTGCATTTACCAACCTGAAATTTCTAGGTCTTAAAGTTCAGTATTCTAGAGACCCCCAGGTTTGGGAAGGACAGACTGAACAGTTTTCTACTGCAGATAACAGTATCTAATCTTAAGTAAGTCATGAATTATGACCGAGTTAGTACTCTACTGGATGTTGTTGAAGTACATTAACCAGGATAATTTCAATTAATGAATGTTAAGAATCCAACTAGAGAAAATAAAATTCTACCACTAAATTGGAGGCTATGGTTGAACATTAAATTATTCTTGTTTGTACCAAACTGTAGTCTTCCACCATTTTTTTTCTTCTTTCAAGTTTTTCAGAATACCTATCTCAACTAAGATAAATAATATTTGTTTGGGGAGTTAAAAAGGTATTCACCATTCAAGGCAATTTAGAGAAGCAGTTCTGAAGATTCCTTCAACTTCTTGATCAGAAAGTTTACAGAATTTTAAATTTGAAGCAGCAGCTGAATTGGAAGCTCAGCTGTTCAGCATCAGAACAGTCTCCAGGAACTTCAAATGCAGTGTAACTTCTAGACTGCAGAACTGATCCTGGAATGGCCCAGCCCATGCATGTGGAAGTGATCTGAGATTGCAGTGGGTATTTTCAGAGACCTAATTTATCTGAATCTTCAGAAAATCTTCAGCACATTTATCCCATAGAGATGCCACACTGAACAAAGTGTACAAGGTTGTGGCAACTCTGGTGAAAATTTGTAATAAAGAAATATTTTCAGTCTACTCAGACACCTGTGAGGTGCAGAAAATCTTTTTTTCAAGCTGATTACTTATGATAGTCATGGGACCTCATGCATGTGGAGAGTTGGTACTGAAGAAGGTTAACACAGTACAATGTAATAAATTTCCTCAAATGGATAGATATTAGAAGTTTGAACACTTTGCAATTGAATTGAAAGAAATGCTCGGCGCTTGCATGAGTGAGAGCATAATATCTCTTTGCTATTCATTAAGGAGCCCAGTGCTATCAGACATCTGTGCAAGATATAAGAAAAGATGTTATTGTTTTAAGAATCACCTTATGACTTTAATAGGTTTTTTTTTTTAAAAGTTTTTTTAAAGAAACACCGGTCTAAAAGAGGCTGCCTTAATGAATTGCTGAGAACTCTTGTGTTTTCATGAGGTCCAAAACACTTCCAAATCAGTTTTGAAATTTTGTATCAGTTGACAAGGGAACTTATTCCAACAATACATAAAAATAAACTAGAAAGTACAAAGTTTTGCTATGACAATGTTCCTAAACTAGAATGTGATTCCAACAGAAAAAAAAATCCCAATTTTCTACATTTATATTTAGTTTTGGAAATCTTTTTGTATATATTACAAAATATTTCTAATTTCTAATTAATTTTGGAAATCTTTTTGTATATATTCTTTTACCAGTTCACTAAAATTTGTATGGATGCTTAGAATTTTAACAAAAATGATGGGAGTGATTATATAACAAAAAAGCTTTCATCTCAAAATTTAATTTAATTTTGATTTTAAACCAATAGCAATTTTAACTCTATGGTATCTTTAAATATTAGCCTGTTTAGTGATATTTTTTCTTGTGACTGCAACATGTCACCCTCCCATATCATACTTATGACATTTCACAATTATTTCTTTAAAAAAACACACCTTGTTTACTTATTATACACATATTTCTTATATAGTGGATTGCAGATAGTCTGATTTTTGTAACCTAGCAAAAAACATCAAGAATCATCACATGAGTGCAGACTGCTATAAGTAGCTGTAAAGCTGACCCTCCCAACATGTGGTCATATGACCATGGAGCGGCATGATCATTTATGATGGCTGGGGGTGCTTTACGAGATATAAAGTCCTCTTTCCATGGTCATCCTAACTTCGAACTATTGTAAAAGCAACAACTGCCTGTACCATTCAATCAGTTTGGTTAATTGCAAGATAACTAGCAGATGCCTCTTTTGTATTGAATCAATTCTTTATTTTAATTTTCATATATTACAGTAATGCTTATTTGAGAGTCGTTACAGATTAATTAGTGATTGTGCCTGCAATTCTATACCCTCCTAGAAATAAAACCTATTTAATTAAGAAAACTATATTGCACAGCATGAGTTGATTTTATGTGTCCACTGAATATAGCGTACAAGATATTATTTACAATCTATATTTGAAGATGAATGTATAGTAGTTAATATAGTAATTCCGTACAGTATAGCTTCCTTATAAGAGAAACTGATAAATTGACTCCAAAATTCTATGAAATGTATGAAATGAAGCGGAGAAGAACAAGAACTGTTTTACCCTGTCAGTCTTTCTGCTTGTTGTTGGCTAGATTTAGAAGGGTCCACTTTTAGCGAAAATATATTTTTCTTCTGCTTTTATTTCTTCTGCTGTTTTACTAGGCCCAACAGTTTATTTAAAAAATGAAAACAATGATTAAGTGCCATTATACTGATTATTAAAGAACCCTGTTCTGTATATTCATTGGGATATTTAAAAAATCTAATATAAATATTTACTTAGTGGTTTTATATATTTAACAAATTCTATATATCAGGATAGGGTTAGGGTTAGGGTTAGGGTTAGATGACATGAATATGTATATTACAATGAAATAATATTTTATGAATCCCTTTAATTTAATTTAATTATTTAAAAGGTGTCAAAAACAATATATGAAATGAGCAATTCTGGCATAGAATCACCTGAATGCCTAGTTATTTTACGTGTGACATCTGATAAGATAGTAAAGGTTTGTTTTAATTTAATAGTAAAGGTTTGTTAAGTTTTCTTTCTCAGTTGAGATCTTTGCTATACCATTCATATTTTGAGGTGAAGTTTGTTACATACAATGACTAAATTATTTGACAGTTTCAAGTATGCTTCACTCTAAAATCTCCTTCCAATTCTATGTCTGGATCAGGCTGTCATGAACTCCTGGATAAACATGACTATAAAGCATACATTTAACCATATATGATATTTGCTGTTTCTAAGAGACCAGGAATCCCAGTTCAAAATATTTTTTCTGTCATGTCAACCGTTTCATCTTCTGCAGCACCACTCTGTTCTCTTATCCTTAACCTGCATAATAACTGTTTGTGGCAGATTGCTGCTTACATTCTCTGCATTTCTGCTCTTACATTCAGAAGAATCTACCAAGTTTCTCTGTAATTTTCCAGACATCAACTGAGATCTGAAACAAAGTTTCAGGGCCACACAAGACTACACAAAATATTGACAACCCTTTGGTGGCCCACGGTGAAACTAAAGATCACAGTGCCAAAGTTCAAAAGCAAAACCATTGATTTTCTGGCATGATTTTCCCCATTTTGTTAATAATTTTTTGTTCTTCAAATAATGTATCCCCAAATCAAAAGAAAAAGAAAAAAACTTTTAGTCCTACCTTTACAATACCCTGTTTATTCTTTCAGAAACAAATTTTAATTTAAAATGTATCATGGTTGCAAAAAAAAAAAAAAGTTTGTCCCTGCAGTAGGAATCCTCTTCCATATCTCCTAATAGTTTGACATGGCCAAAAAATGCAGTCCCTGCAATATGGAGTAAAGTAAGCCAGAAAAGGTATATTATGATTTTCCAATTGATTATGTGTATTATTGACATAGCTACCATAGTTGCTAATTTTATTTTATGGGTATTTTATACAGAATGTTATGGCTATTTGCCCCAATTCTTTGCTCTTAGGCATTGGAGTCCTCAGGATGATTAGGACAATGCCTATTCAGTCTTTAAATACTTTGTTATCTCTAGGTCCTACTTAAATTTCTGCCCCGTAGTATCCATACTATTAATAATCAATTTGAAATACCAGTAGATTTTTACATTTTAGTGATTCTATGTACTGTTTTAGCCATTTGTGTGCTGTTGGTTAGCATGATATAATTATAAACCTCTTACATAAATATTTATAGTTGTATTCAAAGCTGATTTTGAAATCCTGCACATACACAATCACACAAAGAAACACATATGCATATAGTACTTGGTCCTATGCTTTTATATTTATGCTAGGAACTTAAATTCTAGTTATTCTTATAGTATATAGGTTATTTAATAGAATGGTTTTAATATTAGTATTGATTATAAATCTTGGTTCAATGATCAAAATGAGGGATGGACAGATGGATGGAATGCCATTTAAAAGGGACATGGAGCCGTGTGTGTGTGTGTGTGTGTGTACACAAATATCAATTACTTCCCCATCACTATTTGAATATTATTATTATTATTATTATTATTATTATTATTATTATTATTATTATTATTATTATTATTATTATTATTATTATTATTATTATTATTATTATTATTATTATTATTATTATTATTATTATTATTATTATTATTCA
>QLTV01000247.1:1039468-1058458 GCA_003457575.1 Thermophis baileyi
CTGCCTTTCTCAATGGCTTCTCAAAGGTTTCTCCAAATTTTATCTCCATGGCTCTCTCTGTTCTTTATCCAGAGATAAAGAACAAATATTTTTTAGATTTATTTTTACCTATTAATGGGGATGTTGATTTTATGGAAGATCTGCATTAAGTTTTCCATATTTTTGATGTTCTGTGTTCAAACTCACAGTGGTGAATAGTCAGCATGCATTCACAATACTAATCTTTTTCTTCCAGTCTAAAATTTCAGATATCATTTGAATTTAACATAATAGTTATCACAAAATAGTGATACAAAAAACAGGCAGATTTCCGTCACCCTTTCCTCCATCAGATTTAAATTTGAACCCTTTAATGAAAATGATAGAATTCCAGAAAGTAGGAGAAGGTGCTGTGCCTGAACTTGAAAACAAATAGAATCTGCTATCTTTCCAACAATTCTGATAAGAATAATGGTATTTTTTGCTTATTTGCTTATTCTAACTTGGTTAGAAACCAGGAGACTGTGAGTTCAACTTTGGCATGAAAGCTGGCTGGGTGACCTTGATCCAGTCACTTACTCTCAACTAAGAGCATCAGGCTCAAGTAATAAATAAATCAGTCAATTCCCTTTGGAGCCGAAAGGATCAGCATTTGTTAGATCTGAAAAAAGTGCTTTGCTGTTGGGAAACAACAAAGAGAAAGTAGAGATGCTGCAGAAGGGTGAACCACTGTTCATGAATGAATGAACATTTTCCTTTCACTCCTGAGATCCTTGGTGACAGAGAGAATATTTATTTCAATCAATGATCAGATAAACATGGGAAATGGTTTAAGACAACCCCATCCTAAATTAGGTCCCATAAAACATAGAAGAAACCCATCAAACATGGTATGCATGTGATGAGTATGATGCCAAATGAGTTAATTCAGGAAAACTGGAGGGAAACCTGAAAAAGGTTTCCAATCTAAGCAAACTCAATGGCAGTCCCAGGATGAAACAATGGAATAACAAACTTGGGACTTACTCCCTATAGACAAGACATGCTGATGAAAGCTAAAAGGTGGAAGAAAGAGCCAGACCAGTTTCTGCAAAGAAGCACCCAGAACAAGTCCACTGCATACTACATTAAACAATGTTGTTTAAATCTGTTCTAGGAATGGAGAACTGTTGAGACTAGAGCATGTTCAATGCTACAAGTCCTTAGAGAAGGAATAGAGTGTTTTCAGATGTAAAGAGACTGTGTTTGCCTATAAAAACTGAAGAAATAGAAAAATGAGAAAGACGAAATAATCAACATAAGAAAATATTGAGATTAAAAATTACAGAAATTGGAATATCTAGAAATTGAATAAAGAAATAAGAATTTATAGATTTAATTGTATGGTTTTACAAAACGTATAGCAATAGGAAACCAAAAGATTAGACAGTACTAGGAAGTAGATAATATTAGCATTAAGATTAAATATAAGACATAGCATAATTAACACTTTATTTGGTATAATGAAACAATTCCTAGGGGTACAAGAACAACTTTAAGTCTTTGTTTCTGTACCAGCTGAAAAAATCATTTAACTTTAAAATTATGGAAACTTCATTCTACAGAGTCACAGTAGACCTTTTGGGGCCCAGTAAACTTATCCAGTCTCTTGCAGTCATGACCAAAATGGAGGAACAGGCAGGAGATAGCTGTGCCACTGAGCTAGTTAGATCTGAGCAGAATGCCAACCTAACTTTGTGTTTCTCCATGTACACTAGATTGTTCTTCTACAACAAGAGGTAGCACCAAAAAAAGGACTAAATGAATAAAATGCTACCTTTTTAATATGAATTTATGTAGAAAGCCTCTAGGTCCCATTGGAGAAGAGTAAAAATTGTAGGAGCAATGTTTCCCATTGCAAGACTGTCTGTTTCTGTCCAGTATCCTGGTATGTTCACAAGAAGTTGGAATTGCCATTTTTAAGAGCAATAGTGGATTTTAATTATCCTAATTTCTTGAAAGTTGAAAGTACCCCAGGATATTGTTAAGGCAGTTCCAGAGGTGGGTTCCTCCCTGTTCGGACCGGTTCGCCCGAACTGGTAGCGACCCGCTGGTGATGTCACAATGACGTCACGGATCCAGTTCGGTCGGTGCCAGCCCATGGGTGCCGCCATATTTTTTTATTTTGGGGGTGTGTGATTTTGGGGGGGGGATTTATTCTGGTTTTTCTTCTTCTGCACATGCACAGAAGCCGAGTTTCCGGCACTGCGCATATGTTGCCATCTTGTTTTTGGCTTTTTTGGGGGTGGCATTTTTTTGCACTGCGCATGCGCACACGAAGCGTGTGCTAGCCCACGAGGCGCAGCCACGCGGCGTGGGAGGAAGCGAACTGGCAGCGAGGTAAGTTAGAACCCACCCCTGGGCAGTTCCCACACACATTAGCACACAGTACATGATTTTGCAAGACTGAAGACAATGGCAGCATATTCAAACATATGTGGATATAATTTGGAAGAATATTTTTACATTAAATAGACATTAAGTGGTTACAGCTTTAAAATCTATTCCTTAAGCATCCTTGACACATATTTGCCAGGGGTCACTGCATTTGCCTAGACAAGAACAGCCAATTCTCCAGAGAAATTCAACATGCTCATAAAGGTTCATTTGCTATGTATGTTCTACATTCTGTTTTATTTTGTCTTGAGAACTGAAATTAGCTGCCCTGAATATGAATGCTGCATATTAAAGTGTTTGAACGTTCTTACTGTTTCCTCTCAATGTGGAAACATTTTTATACCCTCTTCCCCTCAAAAAAAGAAAAGAAAAGAATTATGAATTTGATGAACTAATTGCATAGATCCACTATTTAAAAAAATTCAAAATGAATATTAGGCTGTTACTTAGAAAACTCTTATTTTATATATAACTATTATATTTTTACTATGGTGGGGGGGGGGGTATGTGTATATATTTAAAGTGCAGAGATCATTCCAGTACCTTGTGCAATTTCTTGGCTGAATAATAAATGCCTCAAACAGCTTTTATAGCTTAGCAATAATAACAACACCCTTGCAGACAAACTACTGTATGTTACTAAAGGAGTGAAACTTGTATTTAAAAAATATAAATCTAACAACGATGATAGCTGGGGGCGGGAAGGGGATCCCTAGGGATATTCACTGATTTAAGACAGCTCAGCTTAAGGTGTCTTAAACAGTTTTTAAATTGGCAGGTCATTTCAAAGACTTTTGGTATGAAATGAAGCAAAATTACACCTTACATAAACCTGAATGTAGAAAAGCCTATTATTCTCCCTACTTTAAATGTAGAATTTAGCTTTCAAGGTAAACTTCAATATTTTATAAATATGCCATGAATCCAAGGGCTGAACTGAAATAGTTGTCCTGCTTTCATTTTCTTTTCCAGTGTTCTGTGATTCAAAAATGGACGGTTCATCACTTTTCAGTAATTCCCGTATTTGTTTGATCATGCTTTCAGATTGTCAGATGAAATGCATGTCCAGGTGCTTTTATATCAAGGGTAGTGAGCCCACTAAATGTGAGTCCATGAAAAAGAAGAGGAGCCTTTCTTCAGTGGCATTCAGGTGCAGAATGCTTCCCACAAAGAGGTGTGGGTGGAATTACTGTATATTACAGTTTTTGATCTTATTAGAGACAACTTTTTTTTAAAAAAAAATGTGACATTGAAACCTGTTGTTTTCCCCACAATCTCATGAAGTAGGCTGGACTGGGGAAGTTTATGTACTAATCTGAATGCTCATGTCACCTTAATCTGTTTTTCTAATGAATTTCATTATAAAGAGTTTAGAAAAACTTTTTTTTTCTGATTTTCCAATTTTGATTGCTGCTAAATAACTAATCTGTATGAAAATTTTGATGTGAAAATTGAAATTTATATAAGCTTGTTTCCCATTTGGCTAAATATTTAATTATTTCCAGTTTTTCCCTAGTTCCAAAATGGAGTTATCTGCCTAAATCAGAATCTGTATTATTTCTAATTACCTTATTAAAGGTCTACTGAAGTCAAAAGAAGTATCCACTAAAACCCACTAGTTCCAGGGGAACTCTCCCTGATGTTTTCAGAAAATCTTGCTGGAATTCCTCCTCTTTTTTCTCTTCCTGGAGAGTATGGTTTCTAAACTGCTTAACGTCTATAGAAGATGTTCATGTACTCTGGAAAAATATTTCCTCATGTATCCGGTTTCTGGAAAATAGTCAAATACACATTTGATCTACCCTACAGGAAGAGTGGCATATTTCAACAACAACAAAAGCTCATTATCTGTAGTATAGTGTAAAGGAGTGAATATAACAGATACATACTCCTTTGATGCATACAAAATATTTACTAAGAGAAAGGGAACTAAAATGTGTCAGATTCACACAATTTTTTTTTCTTTTTTAAATAATTTTTATTGAACATTTTAATTACAACAGTAAAAGCAACCATCAAGTTCCTCAGAGAAGAAAAAGAGAGATAGGAAAAAAAGAATAAAATGTGCAGGGAAATAAAAAGAAAAACACAACAACAACAAGAAATAATTTAAGAAGTTATGCCCAACAAGTATCAAACTTAATTACCCCATAAGGTTAGAAACAAATATATATATTTTCCAGTGGTGGGATTCAAATTTTTTTACTGCCGGTTCTGTGGGCGTGGCTTGGTGGGCATGGCATGGCTTGGGCGTAGCAGGTGAAGGATACTGTAAAATCTCCATTCCTTCCCCACTCCAGGGGAAGGTTACTGCAAAATCCCCATTTCCTCCCGATCAGGTGGGACTCGGGCGGCAGAGAATAGATGGAGGTGGGGCCAGTCAGAAGTGGTATTTACCGGTTCTCCGAATTACTCAAAATTTCCGCTACTGGTTCTCCAGAACTGGTCAGAACCTGCTGAATCCCACCTCTGATATTTTCCCTTAACCCATCCCTTATCCATATTCATATCCATAAATCATAACATTTTCTGTCAGCAAAAAGTCCATAAAGAATTAACAGACATTTATAGAAACTTGTCTTATTTTAACTTTGATCAAACAAACTAACTTTATATTTCTTCTTTTACTTCTGACAATCTTGATCTTTCACTCAGTTGCTGTCATAGGTTTTGATCTCTCTTCAGTTTTCCATTTTAGCTGTCTTTCTTCTCTGTATTATAATCCATACTTTTAAAAAATGTTCAAGTATTTCTCGTTCTAATATTTCTATATCAAGGTGTAATTTATTTCACCTCTTACCCTGTAATTCTCTCAAAATATTCTCTTTCACGTGTGTCATTCTTAGGTTCACACATTTCTGATCTGTGTTTATTTTTAATCACAGTCCCAAAGAACTGAAAGTTTAGTAAAGTATTATATTTTATTTAACAAATATATCTTAGTACAATTAGAACTATCAAAGTATGTGTTTGAAGAAGAGGAAAAGAGTATCAGTATCAGTAACATTGTGATCTGCCCTTTGTCTATACACTACAGGCCCAAACACTCAGAATTTGCAGTGATGTGACATTCTGCTTTTTCAGAAATTCAGAAAACAAGTGAGGTGATGAGCGCCTGTGGATGCTGCTGCCCTATCCTCAGTAATTGCTTGTTGATGTGACTTCTGTGTTCACCAGCATTATAAATACGTTGCATGTGAATTTTCTCTGAATGCATATATGAGTGTGCTTTAAAAGTATTACACCTTTATGACAAAAAACAATAGAACTTATATTGGAACAATGGGATAGCATATGGTAGCATCCGAGGTGGCCGAGGTGGCGCAGTGGTTAGAGTGCAGCACTGCAGGCTACTTCAGCTGACTGCTAGCTGCAGTTCGGAGGTTCAAATCTCACCGGCTCAAGGTTGACTCAGCCTTCCATCCTTCTGAGGTGGGTAAAATGAGGACCCAGATTTTTGGGGGCAATATGCTAACTCAGTAAACCGCTTAGAGAGGGCTGTAAAGCACTATGAAGCGGTATATAAGTCTAAGTGCTATTGCTATTGCTATCCAGAGTTTAGTCCTAAATTTCATACTTCTTATTTGTTTTTATTACTACACATATCGCTTTCCTGTAGGAACTCGGACAACATTCACAGTGTTTGCCCTTCTTTTATTCTCTCAGCCGCAACTTATTATAAGGCTGGAGTGAAGATCAGTAATTGCCCCACATCACCCAATACTCTCTACAGTTGAGAGTTAATTGAACATAGGTCTTTCCACCCTAGTGTGACATCTTAATTACTATACTACGAAAATTTTACCAAAACAATGTTTCTGAGATATAGAAATCTAAATGGCCAAATGAAGACTTTTTAAAATAGATCCCATTAGACATATACTTTAGGGGAACAATTTTTGTGATTTGCTTTTCCTGACATTTTACACCTCTCCCTACACTTACACATTCTAGAGCAGTGTTTTTCAAACTTGGCAACCTTAAGATGTGTGGATTTAAACTCCCAGATTTCCCCACTTTCAAAGAATCCATGCATTTCACACATGGTGCCTTCTGTGATTTAGTTTTTCCTACATTCTTTCCTAAAGTTCAGTATTGTTCATATTGTTAGTGAAGTTATGAAATTACTTCACTAACAACATTTTGTTCTTTTGCTCAAGTTCCCCACAACAGATTATACCACCTCTTGGGTGATTTATTTATACATTGCTTGCTATATCATTCATCTCTTCAGATACATTTTGAAAAATAAAGCCAGTGCATGCCAGAATCATCTGGAATTAGTCTCATTGCTTCAGACCTTAAATGCTAAAGCCAAAAAAAAAAAAACCCTATTTCAGCCATTGGAAAGTTATTGATTTTATTCCCCAGTATACAGTTCTTGCAGCTTGCAGCTTGCTTGGATCTTTTATATCTTTTGACAATTTTAGCTTTATATCAGATATTTTAACAAAAGTAAACCCACTGCTTGACATAATATAAAACAGGAAATGTAGACAATGCTATGCTTTTATCTAAATTTTTAAAAATGTAAATAACTTTTATTTGACTAATTATAAGTAAAATAATGTATAAACTTCCAAATATATATTAAATCATATTGCTTAAAAACTATTCCCATTTTTTTTTTAGAAAGATGACAAAAGCACAACCCTGCAATATATTGTATTTGAAAAAATTAATGTGGACATAGGGAAACGTGATATCACTTCAAAAAATAATCCATCTACATTTTCTTTTCCTGTCTCTGATTTGCATCAGAGTCTCATAGTTTATTTATTGGGATAAGTTTATTTGGCGGGAAAGCTGATTTAGCCAAAAATGACCTAAAATAAATTTTCATGAGTCACAGGATATGAAATTTTCTTGCACAGTTTATGTACATTAAGAGTTCATCTTAATTCCAGTAGTCCATCTGAACCTAACCTCCATAATTCAAATGTCATGAGCAGTTAATTGACACATGTATCAAATCAATTATGTGATTTCATAAGCCAAAGAAGAATCTCCCTAAAGCAAGAAGCCAAACCTTTACTTCAGGCAGCAGCAAAGATTACCTAATGTTCTGCAATGTTCCTCTGTTAGGCATTGCTTCATACTTCTGTATAGAAGAGGGATAAAGATTATATGGTGGAGGAAAGGAGACAAAGAATAAGTTACTTTTCCAATAACAGAAGTATAGTATATTGGAAGAAGCATTTTTTCATCAGACTTAGAAAGATAAGGGCAATGAATACCTATTGCAAAGCACAAAAATAAAAATAGAGTCTTTAATGTTTTAAAAGCCAGAATTTAAATTAGCCACAATATATATCCCTGCATGTATTGATTTGAAAGTAGGCAGTCTTCATACTGTTCTTGAAAATATTATCCAATTCCATTAAAAAACAAATAACTTGTGTGTGTGTGTGTGTGTGTGTGTGTGTGTTTAAATTCAAATCAATGGAATTAATGAACCTTGCTTCAAGTTTAGCCTCAGGGTAAAGTAGGTATCTTTACTTGCTGAATCATTCTTTTTCCTAGGGAACTGTCAAGAATAGCCATGCAAAACTAAACATTAAAAATGTAGGAAAGAGCAATCACATGTACATTGGCTGTGCTTGAAAAAGAAAAAAAAAATGACCTAGAGAATGCACTTGAATTATGTGAAACAAGTTATGGTTATAACTGTACAGTTAAAAACACTGCCATTTATCAAAAAGATCTCAGAAACCACCAACAGATTATTACAACCACATGGCATCACTATAGCACACAAGCCAACTAAAGTCCTCCAAAACAAGAGATCCTAAGAAAACCAAAAGCCCCAGAAGAAAAAGCAGGAGTCATTTAAAACAACTTTGTAAGGATTGTAACTACCAGTATGTAGGTCAAACTGGCAAAAGATTAGTAAAGTATATCCATGAACACCAACCAACAGTCAGAAGACATGATGAACATTCCTTCATTTCACAACACATGAACAGATTCAGCCATAATTTCAAGTGGGAACTCTGAGCATCCTAGATGAAATCAAATCCAAAAACACCAGATAATTCCTGGAGCCTTGGAATTCAGACAAATTGGCCATCAACAGGCACATAGAGATAAATAACATCTACATATCTCTCAAGAGAGACAATCAAAAAGCATGAAGAAAACAAAAAGACCAAAGCACCTCTTCATCAGCAATCGATACACATATAAGCAAGATTAATATTAATATATACCAAGATTAATATTTAACCAAGAATCAAGTAAACAATACCTCAATCAAGGAATTACTGACACAGACAAACAAGCTAACAGTAAACAACAGCCTAATCAATGAGCCACCAAGGACACACCCACCAACACTGACATGGCAAGCCACTAGTACCGGTATATAAAAATAAGAGCAAACCCCATGCTTTTCTAGCACTGATGATGTTACCTACTTTGGTAATGAAATGTCTGCAAGAAAACCACCAAACCCAGCACCGAGGATCTCACAAAAACTGTTACTTCCATTGGATTTTTTCCTGTTTTCTATAAATTTCATATATTGTTTGTATTTTTACTTTTACCTATAAATCTCTCTGAACTATTTTGGAAAGAAGAGCAGTATACAAATAATGTCAGTAGTAAGATAATGGTGAAAGAGGTGTAACAGCCCCAGTGCAAGGAAGATGACATAGCTTAATCCCTCAAATTCAGATTTCATAACTCAGTGAAACTGTCCACATTTTAGCCAGGTTAGAATAAGTAAAAATATTCTGAAGAAGATTCATCTTGTAAAACCAAATTGAAGTACAGATTTTTAACATGAATGTTAGATCATTGCAACTGAACTGGATAAAGCAGTTTTCCTTGTCCTAGCTCAAAACGGGAATTTCATGTAGAATTAATGTGAGACAGGAATGAAAGACATGACAAAATATTCAGGAATTGTAAAGCATTTTGCTGTCACACATAATCTACCTAGTGACATTTGTGTGTTTCTCAGAGTAGTAGAGTTGGAGCACATCCTCTACCTTTCTGTTCCTGTTTTAAATTTATATATCTCAGGAAGTTTTCTTTCTTGCTGACTCATGTTAACGTTATGCAAATTTCCTGAAAAACTTCTTACTATGTAGATTAGGCTTCTATCTTACTCCCAAGCGCTTTAGAATTTCTCAGTTTCTTTATTATATTGAGGAGGTGTCAGATGCTGATGTGTTCTTTCTTTTCTATTGCTCATCTTTCTGTTATTCTGCAACGTCTCTCTCTGCTGGTTTTTACTGATATGAAAAAAGCAGAATAAAAATACAAAATCTTTCCTAAGGAATTATTGAAGCCAAGGAATCTACAGTTAGCCAAAGAACTAGCTGTACAAATTAGAATAGTCATTCACTTAGCTCAGCAGCATTTTCACTAATTTAAATGCTAGAAACCCATAGCCCATATATACAAGATGTATATTGCACGTTTACATAATTTTCAATCATGAGGATGATTTTGAAAATTCATATGCAGTGGGGGAAGAAAAATAACTGAAAGAGTAAAATTGGCCAATCCTTTCAATTCAGAAGCATCCGAAGAGCAGTGAGGTGTTCATTCCTACCTGTGGCACTTCTGGATATGCCATATACATTATACACTAAGTGAAACACTATAAAATCAGTGAGAATTAATGTTTTGGTAAACAATGACTATTATGCTAGGAATTCAGATTAAATATATGTGGAATAAGAAAGAATTAATGCATTTCTGTACTTCTAATAAAATATCTGTTACAAATTCATTACATATGTATGAATCACTTTTTGAAGTGGAAAACTAGCTATTATTTCTCTTGCTGCCTGCCAACACTACAGACAAACATGCTGAAAGGGACTCTGATCAAATGGAAATCCTTATAACACAGTTAACATTTAAATAATTGTTTTGCGATGGAAGAAGTATACGGATTAGTACTTTATTGCTGTGGAATAAGTACAAGAATTAGTACTTACTGTAAAAATAAATCCTCTGATTGAAAAAGAATAATAGAATAATTGCTAAAGAGAAATTATTGTTAGAACATTTTTAAATATATGGATTATGTCTTCTTTAATTCAACTAATAATTTCTAAAATTCCAATGATAAAATTACATGTATTTTACAGTAGTATGTATAAATAAAGCATGTAATAAAAGTTACAACAATGTCTGAATTTTAAAGTGTAAAGACAGACTTACCATAAATGAATAATAGCTTTGTAGACATTTCAGCACATTCTTACTCTTCCAGTTATGTGGAGCACAGGATTCAGTTTTGTTCAGATAAGAATACTAGGGACTTATGGATATTACGGTGTGCAGTTATTTTTAAATTTCTGTCTATGAAGTCAAAGCATAATAATAAAAAGGACGTTTCTATGGCAAACCACAAAACCGTACTCATTCTGTATTCCCAGTTATCATGCAGGTAGCCTTCGACTTATGACCCCAATTGGGAGCAGAATTTCCATTGCTAGCAAGGCACTTGTCGAATGAGACACATCCAATTTTATAACTTTTTTTTTGCCATGGTCATTAAACAAATCATTGCAGTTGTTAAGTGAATCATGCAGTTCTTAAGCAAATCAGGCTTCACTAATTGACATTGCTTGTCGGAAACTGTCTATGAAAATTGGAAATGGTGATCATGTGACCACAGGATCTGTAACTATTGTAAATACATACCAAGCACCCAAATTTTTATCCTGTGATTGTGGAGATGCTGTAAGTGGGAGGACTTTTTTCAGTGCTCTTCTCACTTTGATCACTAAACAAATGGTTGTTGAGGACTACCTGTACTCTGCTTGTGAACCTATTCATGGCAGACATTTGTATAATATCATAGTTTTGAAAGTAAGTTTGGAGTTCATATGATCCGTAGGTCAGATTTTTAAAATCATATACAAAAAGGAAAAAACCCAACATATAGTCCAAACTTTTAACTTGTCCTCCAAATGAGAGTCCTGGTCTTAAAGTACCTCTTCACCTAGAAAATGAGTAATTGCATTGTGTAAGGGATAGAGAGAGAGTGTTTCAGCACAGAATATGCATTCAAGACACAGCTATGGCATAGCTGACAGATGGCTGTCTGGCCTCTGACATTTAATATTTATGGCACTTAACATGGCAGAAGTTAAGAGTTGGGACTCTTCTTATTTGCTGATGGCTATTCACTTATGGAATGATCTTCACGCTGTGGTTAGGAAATCCATCTGATGAAACATTGGAATATTTGAAATATACCTTTTCTAATGCTTTCTTAGATTATCTGGATTAGTTTACTGTGGTTGTTGTCTCGATGAGTGCAGTATTTTATCAAAAAGTGTTAGTCTCTATCAGAGGTGGGTTTCAGCAGGTTCTGACCAGTTCTGGAGAACCGGTAGCAGAAATTTTGAGTAGTTTGGAGAACTGGTAATTACCACCTCTAACTGGCCCCGCCCCTATCTATTCTCTGCCTCCCGAGTCCCAGCTGATTGGGAGGAAATGGGGATTTTGCAGTAACCTTCCCCTGGAGTGGGGTGGGAATGGAGATTTTACAGTATCCTTCCCCTGCCACACCCACCAAGCAACACCACGCCCACCAAGCCACGCCCACAGAACTGGTAGTAAAAACATTTGAATCCCACCACTGGTCTCTATGTATATAATCTGATTCAGTTAATATTGAGAGCTGTTTTGTATTTATGAATTGGGCGAAAACCACTTCAACTTTATGATTCAGTAATTGAATTTATAAAAGTGCATGAGTAGTTGTGAAAAACTTCATCAAATTTCTGAATCTAATTGAAGGCACTTGATTTGATTCACTGCAGAAAATCAATTCAGCAGTTCAATTAGCATTTAAATTTAAAGAGATAATTGAGCTGAATCACCTTTCATCTTCCAAATGAAGTTTTGCACACTCCTATTGCTTTGCATACTACGGGGAAACAGTAGTACATAACCAATTCAATGATCAGCACAAAAAAATAGAATTTAGTTTTCTGTCCCTCCCTTAAATTTTGTTAACCCTTCAAAATAGTCCTTGTCAGGAAACAGTATACTAGCAAAATTTCCCTTTGCCTGTTTCTATATAAAAGAAACTCATGCTCTGTTACTTTGAATTGATTTCTTCTGACAAGTGACTTATCTTTTACTTTGCATTGACTGTCCTACATATCTTCTTCAAAGTTATTAGCATATTTCTCTACACGTTGTCACCTAATCACATTTTCAAAGGTGAGGAAAGTAGATGTCAATGAATAAGAACCATCAAGTTCGTTTTGCTATATTCTTCATTGCCAAATACGTTTACTAGACAAAAGCAGAGTGACAGGGTCCTTTACATTGATCAAGGCAGCTACTCTCAAAGCACAATCAATAAATCAAAACTATAATTCCCTAGTAAGATCTAGCCTGCAGCTCTTCACACAAAAAAGCATTTAAAAATAGTGCAGATTTAGATATAATTAGCATTTACACATTTAGTTTCCTTAGCATCAGTAATGTCATAACAAATAAGGGATTTTTCCTCTAGAAAATAATTTTGCTTCCAGAAATAATTTTTGTTTAGGCTACAACCAGGAAACTATCCAAAGGGTTATTATTATTTATTATTTTATTACAATCCAGAAATCTCCTATGCTGCCACATTTTGGTGATGATAAGGTACCTGCGATAGATGGACAAAAGAAGATGCAAAAAAGTTTATTTTCCAAGGCTTAAAGATCATCCCATCTGCCCAGCTAAAACAAACAGACACTTACATTAGGCAGCAGTAGTATAATATGATGCTATCAACAGATGTTAACTTCAGTGATAATGGGAAAGGAATAGTTTCATGCTTTATGAGAGAAGGCAATGGTAAGCCACCCATTTTACCAAAAAAAAAAAAACCACACAAATGAAGAAGATGAAATTGTTTACTTAATTTAAAGCCTTCTAAGCAACAGGTAACTGCAGGAAAAGAAAATGTGAAGCTGCAAAGACAGAATACTGGGGACATAGAAATAAGTGTGAATATCAGAAAGCTCAGCACAGTGAAAAATGAAATGAAACAACTACCATTTGATATCTTAGACATCAATGAGTTCACATGGATTGGAACTGGACATTTACAGTCAGGAAATCATACTGTTTCCTAGGACATGAAAGGATATATTGTTGTGGACAAGAAAAATAAAGAAGGATCAGTATCGCTTTTATAGTCAATAAGGATACCACTGTAAAGAATAATAGAAATCAGTTTGGAGAAGGTATGTGGTGGTGTGTGCATGTATGTATACATATACATATACATATACATATATAAAATTAAAAAATTAAAAAAGCCCAGGACAGGAAGACAAATATAAAAAAGAAATATCAATTGTGTCCAATTAACTTACTTTGATACAGGAGGGAGGGAAGAAAAAAATTGGGAGACTTTCAAGAGTCCTGTATCTTATATCAATAAAGTAGAGTAGAAGTAAATATTATGGAGTCTGTTTCCTTACCTGGCCTATCCCAAAGGGCTGACAATTGCAAAGAAACTACTTAGCTACCATACAGTCAATGACTGATATCAATGAGAGTTTATGAACAACTATTTAATACAAAGCCAGTGAAGTTTATGTTCTAACAACTAGCACAGAAAAGGAGCAGGATAGGCTTCATGTCAAGTTCAGTCTAAAATTGACAGAACATGGAAACCAGACATGCTGTCTCTGGTTGGAGACTGGAAAGTCAAAGTTGGAAATAGCAAAGAACAAAATATAGTTTGATTGTATGGATTAAGAAAGAGAAATGAAGTAAGAAAACAATTTATCAATTTTTGGCAATCCAGTGATTTTTTTATTGGTAGCAGATTTTTCAAACAACCTAAATGTCATCAGGGATTTACTGTGAAGCAGATCACAAACTGTTCATGTTCAAATTCCAAATCAAACTAAAGCAGAAGAACAAAGGCCAACAGTTTCCATAAGACGATGTTAAACATATATTTTCAAAAAGCATCAGGATTTTCTGAACCTGCTTGATAAGAAAGTAGAGAAACAGTGAAATGAAATAGGTTTTTAAGGCTAATTGTGCAGAAACTGCTAAAGACCAAGAAACCAAGCTGGATGTCAGAACAGATTGCCAAGAAGAAAAGCCAAAGTCAAAGATAAAAATCCAGGAAGAAGCTTAAACTGAACTGCAAAGAGCTAGTAAAAGGAATAAGAAGGCAGGGAAAAACATGGACAATTTCCTCAAAGATCTCTGAACTCAGAAGTAGGTTCATTCCTAAATTATCTATATAAACAACACAAATGATCAAATAGTAAATGGTTCAAAGAAGGTCAAACAAGATGGAAAAAGTATACTCAACATCCAAGGTACCATAGATATGCCCTATTTACTATAATGTAATGTTGGACCAGCATCCTGGTCATTATAGAGTTGGAAGGTGATAGGAATTGATGGAATATCTACAGAACTATGGAAAACCAACAGAAGAAGAATCAGTAAAGATTCTAATTAAAGCATACCAACAATTCTGGAAATTGACAAAGTGGTCAACTGGATGTAATAGGAGAAAATCAACAAAAGGAAATTTAACATGGAGGGCAAATTATTTCACAATATCCTTAATTCCACATGCTAAAAAAGTACACTTAGAATGCTTCAATGCAAATTACAGCCCTACATGGACAGATATTCAAGGGATTTTAGAAAAAAATAAGGAACAAGAGATAATTGAGTCAGAGTATTTTTTTTAAAAAAAAAAGTCAATAAGTGCTTCATTGATTATAGAAAAGCCTTTGATTGTACCGACCATGACAAGTAATGGAGCATCCGTAAGAAAATGAAAAACCCAGAACATCTCATTATGTATAGGACAGGAGGCCGCACTCTGGATGAACCATGGTGAAACAGACTGGTTCCAGGTCAGTAAAGAAGTGAGACAAGGTTAATGTCTGAAGAACTAATTATAACTAACTCCAGATGCTATAAATGTAATAACTCTGCTACTAACTTGTTTAATATAGCTTGAACCTAAACCTGTGCTCAATAAATTGGCTTTCACAAATTACCCCAAAAAAAAAAAAATACTATCACAATTTGAATAAAAAATTTGTTTTGTTCAATTGATTCAACATCTAACTTTATTAATTACTATAAATATTAGTAATGTTGAGTATTTATTTTTTGGCCATTTAAAGCAAGAGTAAGTCTTATATTAAAAACTATAGAAAAAGTGCAAACATATTTGATCTTAAAGATTCTGTTTATGAGAAATTTATCATAGTATCTTGTTTTTACAAAATCTCTTTATTTATTTAACCTGTAAATATGTATGGAGAATTATATATATGTATAAATAATTAATTCATGGAATAATTAGTTGAGTATTTTACACTAAACCCCATAGGGAGATTTTTAAATAGGCATTTTTTTAAAGGAGATTCAAAGTAAATCCATAACAGAAAGAATAAGCATGTGAACTGAAAGCACTAAGTAAAATACTCCTTAATGCTAATCATCGAGAGATGCCAATTATTTATTAGCTATTTTTACTGTAAACAGTTGTTATTAACTGTTTTCTAGTAGATAATATTAGCCATGCACCGAAGCAAAATTGTCATAAAAATATTTCTGAAATGAAATCTGAAAGTGGTTTTCCATAAAATATTCGTACATTCATACGGAATGATACATTTAATCCACTACCGGCATGACAGAGTATCTTTGCCTTCTCACCTTCTGTTCACCTCCATGCAAAGCTCATCCATCTCCCACACAATGATTCATTTCACAAACAGAATAGGTACAGTTATCGTACAATTTGGGGGCAAGTGAACAAAGCTTCAATCTAAATTCTGCAGCCTAAGGAATTTCCAAGCGATAAGTACATACCTATTTCTGTGGGACTTATGTATTTCAAAGGCCATTTCTATTATCAGAGTACAAACGTCTCCAAGAAGAGGATGCCAATTAAGTAGCTTTTAGAAATTGGAGCCTCAGTTACCTTTGGAGGAACATTGCATGCTGCTTCTTCAGGAAGTTCTAATAGTAAAAGTCTTGCTCCTTGAAGTATTTTAGCTGCTTTTCATCTACATAATAGATGCCGCCAAATCTTATTCAAAAAGTTGTTTTGCACAGGATACATTTTGTAGCCTTAAAAATTGCCTTAATAGCATTTCCTCTCACTAGACTATAAAGCTTACATTTACTGACTTTCTACTAAAAAAGCTTTTGAATGAGAAATTCCGATTAGCACATACATTTCTTGCCTCTTCTGACCTCCTCCTTGTTTTCACTAAACAAAATTCCTGCCTATTTTTCTATCCATTGGTGATAATTCTGATGAATGTTTTATTCTCTTATTTACTTTTCTTTAACCTCACTGTTTTTCATGTGACAAAATGTATCATCAAGCTGCCATATCACCATCCATTTGATTTTCAAATCATCCCTAATTCATCTTAATATCTCTTCATGCTTTCTTGTTTGCATTGCATATGACAGTGTTTTCAGAGCTTCTTTCTTGGGTGTAATGGGAAAAAGATACAAGAAAAAATATTTCTCCCAATAAAATATTATTTATTTATTTGTTTGTTTGTTTGTTTGTTTGTTTATTTATTTATTATTTATTTGTCAAACATGTACAAGGTAACAAGTATAAGTATGAATATAAACATGAACAAAGGAAGTAAATACAGGTAAATGGGGACAGTAAGACAAATTTTGTAGTTATTTTATTTAAATCCATAAAAAAACCTTTATCCAATTTTATAGGAATTGTTTGGAATAAATAGAGTAATTTAGGTAAAATATTCATTTTGATAGTTGCTATTCTTCCTAATAGTGATAATTGAAGTGTCTTCCAATTTTCCAAATCCTTCTTTATTTGTTGAAATAGTTTTAGATAATTATAATCTTTTATTGAGGAGCATCTTGCTGTTAACCAAATTCCTAAATATTTAATCTTCTTAGTAATTTGTAATCCCATTTCCTCCTCTAGTTCTTTTTTCTGGTTCATTGTTACATTTTTAACTAACATTTTAGTCTTTTCTTTATTAATTTTAAGGCCCGATACTTCTCCATATTTTTCTATTTCTTGTAATAAAGTAGGGCCAGTTTCCAATGGGTCCTCAATAAAAAATACCAAATTATTGGCAAAGGCCTGAACTTTATATTCTTCCTTTTTAATCCTTGTTCCTTTTATTCCTTTGAATCATAAATTGCCAATTTAGATTATCGAAGGCCTTTTGAGCATCCAGAAAAACTAGTGCCACTTGTTTTTCTGGTTGGGCTTCGTAGTACTCTAATATATTCATTACTATTCTTATATTGTCTCTTATTTGTCTTGTTGGTAGGAATCCATTCTGATCTGGGTGTATACTTTCATTTAATAATTTTTTCATTCTTTCTGCTATGATGTTCATAAATACTTTATAGTCAGCATTGAGGAGTGAAATTGGCCTATAGTTACCAATTTGGTTCTTATCTGTACCTTCTTTCGAAATCAAGGTGATATATGCCTCCCTCCACGATTCCAGTAATTTTGCTTTGTTCAGCACTTCGTTACATACTTCCAATAATGTTGGTTCTATTAGTTCACCCATATTTTTATAAATTTCCCCTGGGAGGCCATCTGGCCCCGGGCTCTTGTTATTCTTTTGTTTCTGGATTGCCTCTTTTATCTCTACTAGCGTTATTTCTCTATTTAAAATCACTTTTTTTCCTCCTCTAATAATGGCATCCCTTCCCCCTTCAAATATTTCCTTATAGTATCCATCACAGTTTCTTCCTGTTTGTAAAGATTCTCAAAGTATTTTTGTGTAATCCTCTTTTTCTCTTCTTCGTTAGTTTGTAGATTCCCCGATTCATCATATAACTGTATTATCCTTCCTTCTTTTTCTTTTTTAAATTTGTAAGCTAGCCATCTCCCTGGCTTATTGGCATGTTCAAAGAAGTTTTGTTTCATTCTTTTTATATGTTGTGCCAGGTCTTCTTTTTCAAGGATGTTCACTTTATGTTTAGTTAGCTCCATTTGCCATTTTAGATTTATTTTTGTGGTTCCTTTTGTAACTCTTCTTCGAGTCTTTTATATTCTTCTTCTAGAGTTCTTTGTTATTGCTTCTTCATTTTATGTTTCTTTGCTATATATGTTATAGCCACTCCTCTCATATATGCTTTCGCTGTGTCCCATAGGTTTTCTTTGGCCGCTCCATATTATTTCAAGGGGGGTATGATCTGCCCATGTGTTTGGGTAAATCTCTATCTTATCAATTCCTTCAGCAACTTCCTTGTTCATCCATGCCATGTCGATCCTCGACCATGATTTATGGGGGTTGGAGTAAAAAGTATATTTATTTTCTTTTTGATGTAAGTTTCTCCATATATCCGTCAAGTTCAATTCTTCTGTCATCTTAAAAAAGGTTTTTGGCAATATATTTCTTTTTCTCTTGTTCTTTGTATCACAAGAATAGTCTTGTTTAATATCTACTATCCCATTAAGGTCACCAACAATACATACATTCCCTTGCCCTATCTCTAATCTTTTCGTGTACTTTCTTATAATACTCCCCTTGATTTTTATTAGGTGCGTAAATAACTACCAATAGTATTGTTTTTTGCCCTATTATAACTTTT
>QLTV01000247.1:1111780-1131127 GCA_003457575.1 Thermophis baileyi
TACTGAATATATATATATATATATCCTACTGAATCCTAGTAGCCCATGAGCATATCCTAAATTAAAAATTAAATAATTTAAATTTTAGGATGCAGGAATACTGTATTTCCTCTTCAAAGTAAAATACATGATGAAGCTGTATTTCTGCTTATTTATTTTAACAACCTACAGAACCAGATGATATTACCTGATTTTAACTGGATTAAACTTTTCTACAATGTTTTTGTTTTACTTGAAAAATACAGCTGTTCTACAACTGCAAAATTAGCTTTTATCTGTTTGACTTCTGAGGCAAATATTATTCAAACTGACTCTTAATTTTATACCTTCACACTGGTCTTTTAAACCATGTGGTAGTGTATCTGAGTGCAGTTTTACTCTGCAAAATAATATAACAAGTGAATCAAAACCCAAATATTAGAGGCTTTAGGCCTAAAGTAATCTAAGATTGTGTCTCACTTTAGATATGAAAACTGACTGGGTAAATTTAGGCCAGTCATACTCTCTCAGCTCAGTCCACTTCACAGGGTAGGGGTGCTATCACCTTAGATAAATGAATTTTCCTTAACTTTCATGGCCATATTCCTAACATACAAGTAATTATTTCTACATTTTTATTTATTTTGTATGATTTAGGAAAACACAAGTGGTATTCTATCTCAGTCTGTTTAGTTGTATGGGCTAAAGGGTTTCTTTTAATTTTAGTAGATATAGTACTGAATTTTAAATTTCTTAAAAAGTGCCAACATTTTTTTACTGTGTTGAGCACTACCCAGTAAAACAGCTTGAATGAAAAAAGTAAGACAAATGTTCCACCCTCACCATGAAATGGGGAGAAATAGTGAAAACTGAAGGAATCAAGGTGCCCAGTGGAAATATCAAAAGTCTGTATGAGGACAATTACTACAAATACCTGAGCATCCTTCAAGCTGACAACACCAAGCACAATGAAGTCAAAAAATAAGTTAGAATCGAATACATAGAGTGAAGAAGATCTTAAAGTCCAAACTCAGTGGAAGAAATACCATCAAGGCAATTAATGCCTGGGCAATTCCAGTCATTAGATGTACAGCTGAAATAGTGGACTGGACTCAATCAGAACTAAAAGCCATGGATATGAAGACCAGAAAAATAACAATGAATCATGCCCTTCATCCTTGCAGCAATGTTGACAGACATCAAGAAGAGTTGGGAATTGCATGGAATGTTTCAAGCATATCAAGTGGTTGAAGAAGAAAAAAGAGCATTGGAAGAATATCTGAAGGACAGTGAAGTTGCACTGAAGCTTCTATACTAGGAAAGCTTACTGAGTATTGGAAAGACCAAAGTGGCCTACAAGAAAGACTAAATGAAACACAAAAAAGAGACATGGGAAGACAAAGTATTGCATGATCAATACATTAAAAATAGCAGGCAAAGCAGATAATACCGAGACCTGGCAGTGGCTAAGAGTTGAAGAAACAGACAGAGGGGCTAATTTTGGCTGTACAAGACCAAGCCTTAAGAATAAATGCATACAAAGTCAGAATAAAGAAGATGGCAACAGACAGCAAGTGCCGCTTTTGCCAAAAATTGGAAAAACAGTAGACTACTTGGCTACCTGCTGTAAGAAGATTGAACAGACTAACTACAAACAAGCATGACAAACAATGATGCATTGGAAGATCTTCAAGAAATACCAATGCCTGCAAGCAAGAACTGGTGGGATCATAAAATAGGAAAACTTATAGAAAATGAAGAAGCTAAAGTTCTCTTGGACTTTAGAATATAAATAGATAGGCATCTGTCACATAACACCCCAGACATAACAATTGTCTATAGGAAAGAAAAAAATGTCTGCTTAGTGGATCTGACAATACTTGGAGATAGCAGAATAGAAGAGAAAGAGCTGGAGGAGATAACAAAATACAAAGACCTCCAAATAGAAATAGAATGTCTGTGGCAAAAGAAAGGAAAAGTAGTACCGATAGTAATAGGCACATTGGGTGCAATTCCAAAACAACTGCAGCACCATGGAACACTATCAGCACTGCCAAAATAACCATCATCAATTGCAAAGATACAGTAACTTTACTTGGAACAGCTTACATACTAGGATGATACCTTTAACAGCATGAAACACCAACATCTGCCTATCTTAGGTCCTTAGGAAGAATGCAATAGGTTGGTAAAAACATGAAATCCAATCTACATATCTGGCTGACTGTGTCATCAATCATCATAATAATAAAAAATTAAAATTGAAAGATTATGGCATGAAGTGGTGGTACCACTGGTTATCAGCACACTAGATGCTATTGGACAGCAGAAATGTTAGACAAAATTTCCATCTATCAATTGCAAAAGGCCACACTACCTGGCAACACATATACTATGCCAATGCATTACAGTATCCTAGGTTCTTGTGAAGAACTTGATGCATATGAAAACTAATACCAGCTAAAGAATTTGCAGCTGTGACCATACTGTTGTGAACAGATGATGATGATCCAGTCTAAACATCAGGATGACTGAACAAATAACCATAATATGTCAACTATTATTACAACTGTCACTGTTGGAAGACCTGAAAGAGAAGGTTAGAAGTAAGTCATCGTGTTGAAAAATCTATCTATGGGACTAAGAGACGAAATGACTTGATGACATGTAATCAATCAATCAATCAATCACAGTAAGCTATATAGATAATCTTTTAAATGTATTTATTATATTTATATTCAGCTCAATTTTCCAGGAGTAAACAGGACATATATGGCCCTCTTTCCTACAGTTTCTTCCTACAATAATCTTGTATGATGTGTTGTTTCTTTACCAAGTCTTTCCGTTGAAATTCTATGGCTAAGGATAGATGTGGACCTAGTTCACTCATCTTTGTCCAATACCTTAAATCTGTACAAACACTAAAGCGATAATGTTTTCTGCACCTAAAATGCTGTTTTCTAGAGCTGCTAACTTGTTTTACTAGGCCAATAGCCAGATGCAGTTCTGCTATCCTACCAGCTAACAATTTAATGTTGATTTGAGTTCTTTAAACTCTCTGTACATATTTAGCAATAAAACCAGAAGGCATGCCATTGAAGACATATCTCAATTAGTATAACAGCGTATTTATGGCTAAATTTCTAAGATTGTTAGAATTTGGCTGACAACTACAAGCAATTAAGTCATTAAGTCATCAAGATGAGACAGGAAAACAATCCAGATTTTGCCAGATCAGGTATAAATACTGGAAAATCTAGGAATAACACCACCACCAGCAAAAAATAAATAAATAAATAAATAAATAAATAAATCAAGACTTTACAAATAGAAGAAACAAGGTTTGTAGTATGAAGAAATCTTGTCAACTACAGCACATTTATTCATTGGATAGAAATCTAGAAAGTCTGTATAGATCAGTCTTTTCCAACTTTGGATATTCCGACTGTGTTAGGACTGCAACTCTCAGAATATTGGGCTGGCATGAGACTACGAAGGGTGTCAGATTTCAGAAGGATATTTCTGTTGCGGAGATAAATAATTAGAGGTGAAATGAATCTTGTTTCCCTGCCCTCAATCCTCATGAATAAGACCGGAGTCCAGGAAACTTCATATCAGTATACAGTGTCATTTCAGAATAAGAGTCCTGCTGACAAATTAAAATGAACGTAGTGACAATTTCTGACAACATAAATATTAAAAAGGTTGTGTATGTAATGGTATATGGGAAAGTGGGAGACTGGGCAAAAAGATGCTGCCAAGGAAAAGGTCAGATATGAGACAGCTAAGCCTTAGCCCATAGCTAGAAAGTGGGCAGGGCAATAGGCTCAGAAGAGAGTCTGAGTCCAAGTAACTAGGGAGTAACCCTCCCTAGTTACTTGGACTGTATAAGAGATGGCCAGGGAGGGAAGAATTGTTCTTTTGAACTTGAAGATTCCATCAATGTAGCTTTAAAATTAAGTAGAATTAGCTAATATTCCTATCTGGTTTAATCCACAAAGCCTACAGGCTGCTTTAACTCCAGAATTCATAGTATTCATAAATATAGTCTGCCACTACATTAATTAATGAAGCTGATAGTGTCATCCTGTTAATTTCAACTAAGTGTGAAGAGGCTAGGGTTCAAGGTCTTAATATGCATTAACTCATTTCTCTAAAGAGAATTGGAATTTTGTGATATATTTAGGTTTGAAATTGTGATTAGTAATGTAATTAAAAATAACTATCATTCTTGTATGCGTGGATCGTAGGTCCTATATTGTAAGATGTTTATTTGTTAATTCCTGGAGAGTAATACCGAGAATGGAAGTCAAAATTACAATCCTATTATTATTTATCAGATCCAGATATATGAATCAATTGTTTCATGAACAAGTATCATTTATTTCAGTTCATAAGTACTTAAATACCAAATTAGTGAAATGCGATAAGTGATTGTAACAATTAAGCCTATGTTTTTACCCTCAGGAAGGAAAGTATTAAGTGATTACAAGAATTATTCTGATAGATACACAAAAAATTACTGTCATTCACTGCAATGATATGCTTTTAATTTATATGATTACAGTTTGTGAGAACAGTGAGATCTTTTTGAAAACTATAATGTTTACTTTTTTATCCAACAAAAAAATAAAGTTTTGGAAATCAACAATCAACTAGAAAATGATCATAATTGCATGATCATATATTTAATTTATAAGCTGAGTTGTAAACAAGTTTTTGTTATTATCATTTTTCAATCCTTTTTTTTTTTTTACTACAAGCAATCATGTCAAGAACTTGCTACTTATCCATACATTCACATTCTATAGAAATCACAAAGTGGTAAAACTAGTAGCCTTCAAATAAACCAGCTTAAAACATTATCTGGCATCCAAGGTGGTTCCCCCCCCCCCCTTAAGCTTGTTTTCTGTTTTAGGTAAACTGCTTAAATTGAGGCCTTTTGGTTTCATCATTTCAGAAAAGCAATGCAGCTGCAAATATTAGCATATGTGATGCATATACACACACATAAAAGACACTTGTTTCTTCATTAAAAATAACCATATAATGTTCATGGGACAATTCTTTTTTTACATAGCCAATTTTTAATAAACTTGCCTGAGGCAAAGGAACCAAGTGCAGTAAATCTTTAAGTTTGGCACATGATTAATATCCCAACTTTTGTGATTAATGTTTTCTCTGCCTCTGTGTCTTGCTTTTTCTTCCTTCCAATATTATATGTAATGTTTTTCTGATTCCTTGCTCAAATTCTTCTTATACACAACAGATGTTACGGACAGGAATAAAGGTGTCACAGCCATTTGAAAAATATCATATGAAATGTAATTAGATTTTTTTCCTCTCTCAATAACTTGATAGAAAACAGCCTGAATGTTTTGTGAATTTCAGACATTTAGCAGTCAAGACTTTGCAGTATGATAGAATTGAATGATGGTAGTACTTTAAACTTTATAAAGAAATACATGATCCCAAAATTAGACCATCCCTCTCTGCAAGTACATGATACAACAATTATGTTTCTTAACTCAATAGTCTTTCATTACATTGTGCTTAATTTGCCTATTGCAAATTTGTTTAGGATATCTTTATGAATGGAAAATAATTGATATAGTAGCATAATCCTATACATGCACTTGCAAGTAAATCCTGTTTAGTTAAATGGCTATTAATTTCTGTTGTATGTTTGTGTCTGAGCTTACAATGGAAGTATTAAAGACAGCAATATAGAAGTCAGCTTTTTTTTAGTTTCATACAGAATTGGGTGAGATGAGCTTGCATCTACTGATTTTGTATGCGCAACTTAATCTGCATGTACAGATGAGTTAAAATAGTGTGGTGGCACCCTGCTATGAACAGTAAAGATACTTCTATTTCAAAGGATTTTTCTTTAAAAAAAAACATATTCAAAATGTAAAAGTTACAAAACCTGTCACACTCTGTTACAGCAGATTTTGTATCTACTAGTGAAGGAATCCTGAATAGACAATTTCCTCCCAGTCATTCCTGCTTTCACAAACACAAGTGACACATTCCAAAATGTCCCTAAGAGTTTTTGGGAGGGATATCAGGGGAATTCCTGTGCTGAATTAAATGCGTTTTGCAGATGAAACCAGTGCTCACATTGGTGAGAAACAAAGCTTGAATCTGTACAGGTAAGTATATATTATTTATACACATAAAGAATGTACAAAAGTAATAAGTGATCTAGACTGTTGTAGAATAATAATGTGTGACTATTGGGTAATTTTTCACAAGTCACTTCATATGCTATTTACCGTATTTTTCGCTCCATAAGACGCCCTCCCCCCCCCCCAAAATGGGTTTGAAATGTCTGTGCGTCTTATGGAGCAAATATCGCAGCCAGGCCATGGCATCGGGGTCATTTTACAGTGCTGAACCCCACCGGAGTGCAAGAGTCAATAGGCAGAGCTGGCACATGAGAGGATACCTATCTGTGGTCCTCTCAGGCTCTGCCTCCTGCCCTCACTACACTTCTGCTCCATATTCGGCGCTCCATATGCACAGTGAAACGGCGCTCCAAATTCATATATTTTTTTCTTCTTTTCCTCCTCGAAACCTAGGTGCGTCTTATGGTCCGGTGTGTCTTATGGAGCGAAAAATATGGTATATGCTTTTAATATGCTTTTAATAGTATTTTCTTTAGTAGTACAGTATACTATATTCATTTCCCATTGTGTAGTATATATGGTGGCTTATAATAATCAAATGGAAAACACTAACATGAATTTAAATTGTAATGTTAAATGCAACCATTATAGCAATGTAAACATAAACTAAAACAGCAACACTCTGCTACCTCAAATATTAAGTGCAAATTGCAGTTTTAACATCATTTAATAGACACCAATGATGGTAACTTATAAATACATGTTCCAAAAATAGACTGGCACTAATGATACATGCTTTATAATCAAGAGCCTGTAAATCATGAAGGCATATAAGAAAGAAATATCTTTATAATAGTATAGTAGTATTTTGGATTCTTCCCAGAAACAGACTAATAATTAGACCTTATTGGAAAAACAAAAGCAACAAACCAAAATTTATTTTCCTGTCATATTCCTAATTTCTCTAACTGTTCAGAGGCAGTTCTGCATATAATGCATTACACTCATCTATAAGAAACATTGGTAATTTGGCAGAAATTGTGATATGTTTTGTAGAATGAAATAAGTCTGAAGATTAATTAGTACTGAAAAGATAAAATGTGTGTGTTGAAAATTTAGTGTGTGAGACAGGAAGTAGAAAATTAGAAAGACTAAATCTAATCAGAAACAGCAGGTTAATTTGATAAAACACATGGTACACAAATCATACATATCACTGTACTGAATTTCTAATATTAAGCTTTTTCCACTGTATAAACAGTGCATATTTCCCAGCATATGAATGTTTCATGGAAAAATGGTCATTGTACTATTGGTAAGCACTATTGCTTTAATTTCCAAAAGGTGCATCAGAGCGCATGAATTTCAGACCTCTTTGTAATGTCTTAAAGATGCATGTTTTCCTATCATGAAGATTAGCCAGAGTATAGCAACTTTAAAATATTGCAGATACTTACATTCCTGTGTGCTCTAAAGCACCTTTTGGATATCAAAACAATTTCCATGACATGTATAAGTACTTTTGAATATTTACTTAAGTTTCATCTATTGATGGGATGAACTGAACACAGCTATAAAAATTAGTGTGAATTAAGGATGACCCATAGCATCAAAACTAAGGAATAGTTCAAAAGAAGTAAATTGTAAGATTACTGGAAAAGAAATGATGTTTTATCTGTAAATCACATTAGTTCTTAATATTCTTGTTGTCTCAATGAATGTTTTTATGTACCGGTACTTATACTTGTAAGTGAAAAATGTTATATAAGTTGCATAATGTCCTAACTTACATCTAAAATATGACCCAATGTGGGCTGTGAGAAACTAATCCTTTTCCTCTGTGGATAGATACAGATGTGCATTTCATTATGTGCATTGCATTATGGGTGTCGGCACGCACGCACTTTTGGCACATGACAAGAAAAAGGTTCGCCATCACTGTCCTAGTCATTTATAATTATCTTTGTGAGGCTTGTTTTGAGAAATATCAGAAGTGAAAGTAATGAAAGCAGCATTCGGGGAGGCAAATCTCTAATGTGTGTTAAACAAGCAAACAAGCTGGTATAACAATTCCTGCAACTGTGATATATCAATGCAAGCCCCAGTTATAGGATTCCACTTGTTACACCTTTGTATCTTTTCACCCTACAAATATCGATAATGTTTTCTTTTTATGTTTTGTTATGGTTATGGACTAGATTGGTTTCGGTCTGCTTGCTTCTTTCCTTTTCAAAACTAACTTTCACACCGTGTCCTCTTACAAAAGAAATATCTTAGAATCTACAAAAGAAAAGATCTTACTAAGTGGATGAAATTTCTACTGCCACGACTTACTGAAATCTATTTTCTCCAAGCATAGTTTTGCAGTCTATCCCTTATGCATGTGATCAGTGCTGTTGGTTAGTAGTTATGTAATAAATTGTCTAAAAAGCACTTACAGATAAATTTTACTGACATGTTCCTTTTTTATCATCATCACCATCATCACCACTGCCATGTTGTTGTTGTTTGTTGTGTTGTTAAAAAAAAGACAAGGTTGCTGGAAAATAAAAAGGGATATGAGAAATGGTGAAGGAGGGGGAAAAGAGAGACAAATACATTGAGTTAATAATGCACAAATCCTGTATTTGCAACTCATGAGCTTCATCCAAAAGTTTATAACTCACTGTTTTAGGCAGATAGTAGAATGTGTGATCTGGATAATGGGATGACTTGGTTTTAAGGAGGTATTATCTCAACAGTTTTGTTTCCATAGAAAAGATGGAGGGTTATAATAAGTAATATGATTTGGGCTAGAAGGGGCAGCAGGAGACAGAAATGAAAAATACCACCATTTATGTGAATGCTCTAAAAAAATAAGAGTTTCTGGTCAAGTAAGAGGAAATGAGCTCAATCTGGAAGGCTTTGAATGCAAGTAAAGTTAAGGAGATGGATTTAGTCAAGGTATGGGATATGGATGGAAGATTGCCTAAAAACAGATCTCCTCTGCAGACACACATACATGGATGTTTTTTTAACCTTCATGGGAGATTAAATATTAAGCAAAATAAACATAATTTTCCTAATAGTAAAATATTGAAATACTGCAGACATGCTGGCTAGTGAACTGTTTTATAAGAGCCATCAGAAGTTACTGTGCCACACTTTAATCATGGAGGCATATCTGCATCACTGAACCATTCAAAGATAGTCTTTCTTTGTATGAAAGTCTCTTCCTACTTTCAGAAGAATTCAATTCTTCTGAATTCAATTCTGAATTCAGCAATGAAAAGTTATCATGACCCTGTGCTTTTAAATAGATCATTTTCTTAGGCAGTGACTGTTTGGAACAGTTATTCTTCACTGTATTTTATATTAACCAGACAGTAAAACTGCGATTTTCCTACACTGGAAAATGCATGTAGTTATTTTTCCCTTTCAATATTTGATAGATTTGCTTCCTCAGAGGCTTATTACTTTATTCTGCTTAGCAATAATTCTACCCTTGGCATTTTTTTAAATCCAAAAGTTGCAATGTCACTGGCAGTTTTATCACTGAATAATCTGATCACTGTTAGAGAGCAAATAAAATAAAAATGGGATACCAAGATATCTTATCATTTGCTTCTATATTTGACCATTATATTTTAATACATTATTGTACATGAGAGATAATCAAACAATATTTGGAAACACCTTGTTGCTAAGTTAAATTATGTAAGAGTGGATAATATATGCAGGATAAGGAATTCAATGAGTATATGCAATTCAGAAGGAATATGAATTCTTTTTAAAATATGACTGTATTACAGATCTGCTTATTGTTATTTTTTAAGAACTTTAAGAAAACATGGTTAAAATAATCACATAAATAACTAAATTGTTATATAGAGAGAAAAAGTTGGTTTATTTTCTTCTCCTTTTCTTCTTCATATCCTCAACTATGTGATGTAAACCTTGTCACTTTGAATGATAACCTCTGAATTTCAGATTGTAAAAGGTTCTAAGTTTTACACCGTTATTTGCAAAATTTATTTTTTAAATCCTTGGCCTGCACATGTACTAAAAATATTCCCTTTTTTGTGATCACTCTGGCACTTTCTGTGAATTGGCCAATAAATATGGTTTTAGAGTTTCACATAAAAATTATGTTCAATGATCTTTATTTTTTTCAAATGTGTGTGAGTCTTGCACTGTGAAGAAAAATAACAGTTTCTTTCATTAATATTTTCATTTCAAACAAAAATAATGGCCTCATAGTAATCTTGTGAGTATAAATATATTCTGTCAGTGTGGCTGGACATGAAAATATGAATTGGTATGGGAGGCAGGATAAGATAGAGAATAAATACATGACGGTGGGAATGAAATAACATGAGAAAGTAACATGAAAATACACAAAATGAGATGGAGGACAAAATTTAATCTTCCTCTTGTTAATGCTTTGTTTTTCACATCCCCAAAGCAAACTTGCTTATCTTAATTGAATGAAATAATATTGTTATAATAAAAGTGGGACATACAGAAAGGCAATCTGAAGGGAACCTAATGTTCACTAAAATAACCAAATTTATTTAAAATCATATTTATTTCAACAAGCTTTCTTGACCACACTAATGTACATGTCAGTCAAACAATTCTAAATAGGATTTTGTGGAAGCATGACGAAGTGTGTAGTAATCGGGAAATAAAATGAAACCATAGGGTCTCTTTCACTTATACTGCATCTCAATTTACACTAAATACACTGGAACACAGTTTTGCTTCCTGAGAAAACTTTTGATTATTATGATAGACCCCTTCAAACTAAACACAAATATACCCTGTTTTCCCCAAAATAAGACATCCCTTGATAATAAGCCCAATCGGGCTTTTGAGTGCATGGCAATAAGGTCAAGCGCTTATTTCAGGGTTCAAAAAAATATAAGTCAGGATCTTATTTTCGGGGAAACACGGTAGTTTCAGAATTACTAAATCATGCAGGAATCTTGAGAAATATGAAATTAACTTTTTATGACAATAATGTATTTAATTTACTAATTTAAATTAGTAAAATTAGATTTTATATACACACATTTAATTTAATAATTATAATAGTGTGTGTATGTGTGTGTAACAGAAGATTTCTTTAAACAATACATAATAGATTAAATCACAAGTTATTTTTCTCATTAGCACCCAAAAATATATAAGATATACCCAAAGTGTTCAGGGAGCAAAATCTTTTTTGTCCAGTGATACAGATACAGTAGCTTAGGCAGCATATAGTTGGCCTTGTCTGGAAGTGAAGCAGGATCATCCATGGTTAATATTAAAATGGGAGACTGTTACAAAGTATGAAGGCTGTGGAACTTCTGGATGAATGGAAAGCTTCAACGTCTTCAAATGAACAGAAATAGCAACCACAGGTAAGACTGAAGGGCCAGCAAGTAGATCAATCCCACAGAACCTCTCCAGCTAAAGAGAAGATGGGAGATCACCCATGTGAGCAAAAAGATAAATAAAAGCATGATTTAAGAAAATTATAAGTGAATTAAGGTACCAGACAAATGGAATGTAATGAATATGAGGACTGTGGACTAAACTTAAAACTGAAAAAACATGGGGAGGAAAGAAAAACCAGAAGCCTATTTGGATATGTCTATGAAATCACCAGGAATCAGGTTCAACAAAAAAACCCTTTTAATTTTTTTACAAGTAAAATTCAAGGACTAGTCATAAATACTACTCATTCACCACCATCGCGCCTTTGGAGAGTTTCCGAAAATGGGGTCAATAACTGAGGATGACTTTATTCAGCATTGCAGCCATCATGCCTTCTTTCAAATTGCACCATTGCATTCCTTCTCCCCCACAGCTTTCCACCTTATTACCCTAGCCCACTGTCTTATTTTGAAGTTTGTATTTTGACCCTTAAGATTTTTTATTTTTGTTAAAACTTTTGATGTCCCTTTCCAAACATAATAATGTCTCCCATTTTGGCTATATCACTTTGATCATTCAGCCTTTCGCTTGCTATTAAAACAGAGGATAATTCTGAATTTACATTAATATCACCTACTGATGAAGAAAGAATAAAATCAATAGCTATTATCTACCACACCTATTATCAGAAAGAGATTACATTGGGATGATCCACATATACATAGATAAATCTTTCTATTTTAAATAGTAAGAATTAAAATATGACTAACTTGATCTATTAAACTGAGTTCTAATATCTGATCCTTTGAACAATTAAAACTGGATTAATCAAAATATCACATCTGAATTTGTAACAGCACTTGTATAGTTTTTCAGTAGAAGGAGTGAAATGTATTCAGCCTACTATCCATATATTTCAAATATTACCATGAGATCATTTGATAAAGGACTTATTTTTAGAGTATTTAAATAAAATCTAGTAGCTGAGTTTTCCTATTTACATTTTCTTGCATTGAAGCCAATCTATAAAACAAACTTCCTAAAAGATTTATCTGAAACCTTCTGGGTTTAAAAAGGATTAGAGAATAACTCCGTTCACATTCATTGCATTGATGGATTGGAAGCAGAATGATTTATTGTGGTTTTTAAAAACAAATCTTGAGGATTAGGTTAGAGCAGACAAATTCTGAAATCAAATAAAAACAGGATGGTAAGATGAAAAACTTTACCTTAAGCCCAAATGGTATACTTGTCAGAGGCATGTTAATCAATTGTGTCAGGAAATAGCCCATATATCAATGTGGTAAATTGCTTTGGGGGCTCATATGGCTGTATAAGCAATGTACCCTGAAATGAACAGGCTTTGTGGAAGGCATATTTGGTTAAATGTGAAGACTTTATGCCTCAGATTAACTTGAAATAAATATACTTTGATTAATCACTTCGAGAGAAACACTTTGGACATCACTCCCAATGCATTCATTTAGTATATACACAATGCTTGACACAAATATTCTTCTCTGAATTTACTTTGGAAATCAACTTACGTATTTTCATCTATTCTCTTACTCCGTGGATTTCATTCCAGTTAAGGTAATCAATCAATTAAAAACCTGCTTTGCAATTTTAGGAAAATAAGAAAAAAACACAAGCAGAATAGCAAATACTTTTAATGACAATCTGAACATATCAATTAAACAACATCTAACCAACACCCCCCCAACACACATTATCATTACACCACATATATTAAATGTATTTATTTTAATTATTTATATCCCTTTTTTAATGGAAGTTCAACTTTCTTTCGTTGACCTGGAAAAAGGGTGTATTAGGCCAAAATAACTTGAAAAAATATGAAAATTTTATATTATTTTTAAAATATTTTTTTAAAAATGAGTTTCATAAATATTTTTTTTCCAATAGTTTTTTAAAACTGCATTTTCTTTTTTTCCCTTTGATATTCTGCTATTTACATTCTAACTGTATGTTATACCATAGCAACACCTACTTATGTGGGGAGCATGTGACTTTTTTTTATCCATATTCAATATGTCATGCATTACAGACGTGATCTGTTTTAATGTAAACCTCAGCACAGATTATTCATATTTTATAGTTCCTGTTTAAAAAACTGTTGATCCTTAATGGCTACAGTAAAACACCATGTATATTACTTGAGATGCCATAGTTTTCCATCTCATTGCATTAATACCTTTGATACCATTCATTAAAGGCTGTTTCTCATTTCCTAGAGCTTCAGACTTAAGGCTGCTATTATTCTTGCACAATAAATTCTTGTTCTTCAGACAAATTCAGTGTCATATTTTTCATAATAATGCTTGTTCTTTCAATCCCATGACTGATCCATAATATTATATAAATGTATTATTTCTCTACTGCTACAGAACTGCAAGATTTCCTATTCTATCTATCATTGTTTTGATTCATTTACTACTTAAATTAGAGTCTTCTGCTTCATGAATATTAATTTTACTTTAATCATAAACAGTACAGAAATGTTGTGAACTGCATGTTATGTTGTAAGAAAAGAAAAATAATTATCCTTTTTTAATCTTGAAAAACTTTTTAAAAACCCCTCAAAACACATTTTATAAAGGAACCTGTATCCACTCGGCAAATAAGATTTTTAAGAAGGCTTTTGAAATTTTGGGAAAGATTGGAAGGATCCTGAGACAGTTTCCCAAACATCTTGCGGACTTTGCAATGTCCTTTGTTCCCTACAGCCACAATACAGTGAGCTATGCTTTAAAAAATTGCCTCTGGGTTTTGTTTTGTTTTTTCATTCTCTTGTTACTTCCAACATAGACCATTCTTAATTTCTGTTGTCCATATTGCAAGATATTGTGACTTACAAATGTAAGGAATGAAAGTGGAGAGGTAGGAATCATCAGTTATCTAACTAGAGATGTCATATAAAGATGCAGCAATTTATTGTCTCCAAAGCTACCACGTACTAAACCAAGTCTTCGATAATTCAAAAAGTCAGGGGAAGGAAGTCTTAATTCCTATAAAATACAGACCATACAAAAGCTTCAACTATAACAAAAAAGAAGCAGCCAATATACACACTTGGCATCAGCACAAAAATATTTGTGCTGGGGTTAAAGTAAAGTTTTGTCAGAGAAAAGAGAGAAAAAGAAAATATCCAAGATAAAATCAAACTTGGTTTGGATGCTACAGCATTTAACTTAGGATCTGAAACCTAAATAGAATCATATCTCCAATTAAAAAAACAAACCACTTTCTAATGAAATGGGGTAAAATGTGTAGATACAAAAACTCCTCAGAGAATAAAGATTGCCAACTTTCCAAGAAACTGGTACCAAACATTGAAAGCTATTTCATAGATATACTGTAGATATAAAACAAACTGTTTTTCATTTTTAGAGAATTAATCCTGTCTATAGTTTAATATTTATAGAAGTGCAGACATTATAAAAATGCTGTTAGGTTAGAAACATACCCAATCCCAGAAATAAAGTGGTATGTATTTGAAGATCACAATTTCAAGATTTTATGACATGAATATCTCATGTTCACATACTTTGAATTATCTGGGTATTTGGGTTGTTAATATAAAGTGAGGAATAGTAAGATTAAATACATAAAAATGCATCTTAATTTAAAGAAATATAATATTAGGAAGGACCAGAAGGAAAACCACACAAACAGCACATATAATATTGCAACCAGATATTGAACAAGATAATAAGGCAACGTGAGCTAAAGGCAAAAAAATAAAAATAAATCAAAATAGTGAAAAATAGTGAATAAATAAGCTTAAAAATGATAGCAATGAATAACTTGTTGAATTAAACAATAATAGTAAACCAAACATTGTCTAGTGATAATGATTATCATCATCATTATCATCATCATCATCATCATCAGTGTATGGCATTGTTACATTAGCCAGGCGACCACAATGTTATTGCAGAGTAGTAGTTTGGCTGTCAATTTATCAGCTTTGTTGTAGGACATGCTCGCACAGTTCCCAAGGTGTGTTACAGGAGGGTGAACTGGCTTCGTACCAGAAAGAAAGATAAGTGGCTCTTCCTGCAGCATCATCTTAGACCCCTCCTTTCCCCATAGGTGCCTTATAAACAGGAATTGCAACCAGGAAGATTCAGAGCTGGCAGGAATTTGACTGCCTGCATGAAGCACCAACTCATCTCCCCCCTGAAGTGGTAGCTATTTATCTACTTGCATAGAACATGCTTTCGAACTGTTAAGTGGAAGAAGCTGAGGCAAGTGACAGGACCTCACCCCACCACACAGTGCTAGACTTGAACTGCTGGAGCAGAGACCATTTCCAGTATCATTAAGCCACTGAGCCACCAAGCCTCTTTGATTCCCTAAATTATTTCCTTGGAACTTTCATTCTAAGAAAGAAAAAAAGAAAATAATGTTCATGTATTAGCTGAATATACTGTAATATGGACTTGGAATTAGATAGAGAATAGACCTGTTCAGACAGCCCAGCTCCCTACCTTCACAACTAACACACATTCATCCTGAATTTTGAAGGACTACTGTGCTCACATTATTTCAAAGTCTTCTTTGGGTCATGCTGCTGAGGATCTTCTGAAGGAATTCATGTAGTTCGCATGTCAACACTGAAGGTTTGCTATTTCTTCTTAATTTTTTTTCTTTCCAAGCTTATCCATAGTCCTTCATCTCTCAACCAAGTTAAGTAAAATTCTTACATAATAATTATTTGTTTTTAAACTCAAACTTTACCCTTGAGTTCAATAAAAGGTTAGGATATTTGCCTTCAGACCTTCCATAAAGTATGTGCAAGTCAGAGAAAAAAACGCTGTTAAAATGTGTACTCAATTCTCTATTCAGTTTGAAACCTCTACTTATTCAGCTGAATGCCTAAAAAATGAACAAATCTGTAAATATGGGTTTGTTTTCATTACTTTCAGTATGCAATCTGAATTCATATGTAGTTTTGTACAGATTTCCTCTAATGCATAAAAATATCTGCCTGTTTTTAAGTTATGCAAATTAATATATGCAATTGTGTCTTCATTTTCCCTAAAAATACTGATTCTTGTTCACATACTTAAACTGGAAAACTGCCTTACAAAATAGTGCAAATTTTGACGCATAAGTGCAAAATTAGGTGATTCTGATGAAATATGTATTTAGTTGCTAGCGCCTCAGCAGCTTTTTGAGCAGGGGGAAAATTGACTAAAGCACTCAGACATAATTCTTTTAAGTGATACATTTTTTTTCTTATGAAGAATTGCTGAAATGAAGGCAATTCTGGAATCTAATTTTATATATTTATTATAACACTTCTGGTCTGCTTTTGAACATAGCACAAAAAAGACTTCACTTTCTTTTATTCCTTCACAGCAGCACCTTTATGAGATAAGTTATGACTAAATAAAAATTACCTAAAAGCTGAATGTGGACGGAAACCTGATTGTCCCCAATATGACTCTAATCTCTTAAACACAATAGCTTATTACATTCAATTGTTTCATGTTTACCTCAGCTGCATACGGATGAAAAGGCTACCAGGAGACCAAATGTTTGAAAATAAAACGACCCAAATGGGAGCTCTCCAGACAAGGTGGTGGAATACATCCTGAAATCCCACTTTTCTTTTTTTGCTGGGTTGGAAGACAAAGGTACAAGATTGAAAATAATATATTTAATATTATAGCAGTCATGGGAAAATAGTAAATCCTCATGACATTTATATAAATGTCGGTAGCAAATGAAATTATCTAACCTATCTACAGTATTTATTTACTTGCTTTATACCCTGTCTTTCTGCTCAGGTAAGCATTAATTTCAAAGCAAAAACAAAATGTTTAAAAAGCAGATTATGAAAGATGGTAAAGGAGATGCAGCATTTTTACAAATGTTTTAAATGCCGAGAGACAGAGACCAAATGCAATTTTTAATGGAATGTGTACCATTGCATGGAAGCTATGCAGGAAAAAGCCTTTTATCACCTGCCCCTCCCTCAAAAAAAAAAAACCCAAAAAACCCCAACAACCCAGATATATCTGTAACAGCTGTTAGATAGAATAAACAATATTTGTTTACTGGTTCACTTATTTATTTAAACGATTTGTATACCCTCCTCCCACAACAGTGACTCCTGGCATCAAGCAGTGTGTTAAAATCAGAACAGAATAAAATAATAAAAGATTGACAATATAAAGTGTGTGCAACTCTAAAATCACTCCACTCATAGACAAAAATGAAACAAAAACAAAAACATTCTGTCTATGGATGAGCAACAATAAAAAAAAATCTGCTTGGATTTTGGAGCCTGACACACTGACACAGCCCCATGTAAAGTAATCCAACCAGGAGGTCACTGAAACATAAGTTACCATAAACAGGACCGCACAATCCAGAAACAGCCATGACATCACCTCCAGAAACTCTGTTGCAAAGCAAACCCTCAGAACATCAGGTTATGTTAGGCAATGTCTTGTTGAACCCAGATCTACTTAACTGCTCAATCACCTCGACAGGCTCCCCTTTTTCATAATATATATGGGGTGTGACTAAGACAGTAGCCCCACTCTAAGCATGCCTCTCCCCAAAGCTCAGACGGCCAAGTTTCCTGATGCTTTATTCAAATACACCAAACCAGTAACTGGTTGTGGATGTCAATCACTAGTAGTTCTACTTTTTAATGTTTTATTGTTATATGGATTTCCTTTCTACTTTTCTCTGAATTTATTGCAGCATACCACCCAGAGCCCTCTGAGATGTGAGCAGGTTATACAGAATAAAATAAATTATTAAATTTATTTAATAAATTGTTAAACAAATAAAATAAATACAAACTCAGAGAAATTACCTCAACCTTTCCCCATAATAAAAAGCATAAGTGTTTCTACACTTATGACAGAACACTGATACTCAGCCTTAAACTTCACTCCTCTCTGCAATTTCAGCACCATTACTCACTACCTTCTGCTAACTGCATAACAGGCTAAAACCATCTGAGTTCACTTAAACAGGGAGGAATATGAAAGCACTTACAGTATCTGATACTTCTCCTCCACTAACTGCCCCTTACTCAAGATAATGTCATTTGGCGAGATAGACAGCATGCAAGGAAAGAAGAAAGAAAAGGAAAGGAAAGGAAAGGAAAGGAAAGGAAAGGAAAGGAAAGGAAAGGAAAGGAAAGGAAAGGAAAGGAAAGGAAAGAAGAAAGGAAAGGAAGGGAAAGGAAAGGAAAGGAAAGGAAAGGAAAGGAAGGAAGGAAGGAAGAACAATCACAGAGTTGGAAGGCACCTTCTCTTGGCTTCTGGTGCATTAAAAAATAGGTTGACCCAACTCTTCTTTGTGGCAGAACATCAAATATTGTAATATTACTGTCATAGATAGATAGATAGATAGATAAAAAATTGATAGGTAGGAAGATAGATAGATAGATAGATAGATAGATAGATAGATAGATAGATAGATAGATAGATAGATAGATAGATAGATAGATAGATAGATAGATAGATAGATAGATGATAGTGTATGATCTACAATGTCAAGAAAATCTATAAACGCTAGACACAATGCAGTCCTGACAGCCAAAATTGCTAGTTCATTCTGTTTAGCACTTACATGCCTATCTTTGGTGTACCGCAGGGGGTGAACTAGCTTTCACTCACTCACAAGTGGCGCCTGGGCTGCTGGCTCTTCTGGGTTTCTCCGCTGGCCTTGCCTTGCCTTGCCTTGCCTTGCCTTGCCTTGCCTTGCCTTGCCTTGCCTTGCCTTGCCTTGCCTTGCCTTGCCTTGCCTTGCCTTGCCTTGCCTTGCCTTGCCTTGCCTTGCC
>QLTV01000247.1:1131172-1145716 GCA_003457575.1 Thermophis baileyi
TCTCGTGTTTTGTTGCCTCATGTCCAGCCAGGTCCAGCACCAACTTCTGCTCTCCACACACATGAATGCAGCTAGATTTTTCCCACTGATGTGGTACCCATTTATCTACTTGCAATATTGCATGCTTTCGAACCGCTGGGTGGGCAGGAGCTGGGAGCGAGTAGTGGGAGCTCACTCCATCTTGCAGAGCCGGGCTCAAACTGCTGAAGTGCAGACTATTTCTGGCCAGCAGTTCCAGCATCATTAAACCATTGCACTACTGTGCCCCAATAAATAAATTAAATAAATATAAATAAATGGTTCTCTTTATTGTCCTCAAGTCTTCCATCTGGCTGGCATAGGTTTGTCCAGCTTTTTGAGTCTTTAAAAGAGGCAGAGGGATTCTTTTCACCATAGCAAGGATTGAAACTTTTCTGTATTTTGACCTTCATAAATTGTCTGCTTCCTTCTTTCCTTCATCCACTGACACATTCAAGAGCCTAATTTACAGTTTTAAAATTTATTTCCTGATTTCAGCAATCAGCTTCAATCCAGCCTCTTCAAATCTAGGATCACTGTAGTCAGTAGATTATATAACTCATCATATATCCCTATGATAAAATTTGAAAAGCTGTTATCAATTTTATGTTATTGCTACTATATGTACTTACAAATTAAGATTTGTTGGAAAAATATTGTGATTGAAACCATTCTTTCTAATGCTGGAAAAAGTAATTTCATGTACATGTAGACCAGTGGTGGAATTCAAATTTTTTTACTACTGGTTCTGTGACTTGGTGGACTGTGGCTTGGTGGGCGTGGTGTGGCTTGGTGGGCGTGGCTTGGTGGGCGTGGCAGGGGAAGGATACTGCAAAATCTCCATTCCCTCCCCACTCCTGGGGGAAGGATACTGCAAAATCTTTTTTTGATTTTTTTTAAAAAAAATTTTTATTTTTTTTCTTCTGCGCATGCGGAGAAGCCGAGTTTCCAGCACTACGCATGCATCGCCATCTGGTTTTCGGCGTGGTTTTTTTTTCTTTTGAATTTTTTTAAAAAAAATTTGGACTGCGCATGTGTGCGCGCCCACGACGCGCGGCCATGCGGTGCGGAAGGAAGCAAACCAGCAGAGAGGTAAGTTAGAACCCACCCCTGAAGCAGACATTAATATAAATCAAATGTAACACCAGTCCATCTAAGTTAAACAAGCCCCATTCAGAGGTTTGGAGAAATTTATGAACCTCTTAACTGTTTTTGCCTGATTTCACAAAGCTTCATTAAACTTACACAGTTTTGTTTATTATTATTTACCTATTTATTTGATTAAATTTGTTGCACCATCAGCTATCAAAGGTTGGGGAAGGGACTACTCCTGTCCATAATCCTATCCCACCCTTTTAGAGGGTTAATCAACTTACCGAAGCATCAAAGATAAGTCATTTCTATGGCTCATCTACATTTCAGTTCCATTCTCTAGTTACTTCTGCTTTCCAGGCAAGTTTCCATTAATATACAAAAGATTTAAGTAGTATTTGGGGAGCAGTTCAGACGCTCCATCTGCTGTCATGCCAGAGTTCAGTTTTGAATCTATTTCTACAGAACATAACTATATTTCAGATTTTCTTTCAAGGCCTTTTCACAATTTGATTGACAGACAATAAAAAGGGGAATTCAAAATTGACACGTATACCATCAAGTAATTGGCTAACTCAAATGCCTCAGCTTTCAGGGAATTTTTTTAAAACCAAGATTGCCTTTAGGGAATGTTTTAATCATATGGCATATTTAAAAGCAAAATAAGGGCAGGAATTCCTGAACATCTCAAATAAGCAGCTAAATCATACTACTGAAATTGTAGCTCTATATTTAAATAATATGTTTCTGTATTTTTCTAAGAAAAACATTCTTTTTTATCATTGCATCTGAATTATCAAATATGCCTCACCCTGCCAAATTCTGGGATGTCTTATTTGCTTGAGACATTTAGGACTTTATATTCTATAAACTCCCTGATGGAGTGTTCCTGAAGCTATTTGAAACACCCTTTTAGAGGGTTAATTCAAAATTTAATTGGTATAAACTGCTTTTCCAACATTTGCTTCTGTTGCAAAGTTAATATAAGATATTACCTAGCCTGGTAACGAAATGTTTGGAAACCAACACACAAGCTCAGAGAACGAACCTTCTTCACCTGAGCTACAGATATTCCCCACTATTGCAAAGTTATTATACAGTACTTTTGGGATGTCAAATCATTTTTAAATGGGACTGGCGCTATACAGAAATAAGTAGATGGGGAAAAGAGCAGATATGGGCCAACACTTTGTTTCTAGGTTGCATTTTAGTAGTTTACTGTATATTGGAATATATATATTTATATTGGAATTCTTCACAGGATTGTCAGGAGAATGTTAGCTTTCCAGATGTATATGCTGCTGTGGCCTAGAGGTGGTGCTCTTGCCTCACAATCAGGAGGTTGTGAGTTCGATCCTAGGTAGAGGCAGGTGTAGGGCCTCCTGCTTGGGCCGGGGGTTGGACTAGATGACCTGTAAGGCCCCTTCCAACTCTGTTAATCTGTTAAATCTGTTAAATGTTACATCATCAAAGAAGCAAACACATTTCCTCCTACACTTATTAGCTGTGATTGGAAAATATTTCTGAAGTCAGATCAAGAGACAGAAGAAACAGCTCTATATAGTAGGAATTTGTATTATTTTTCTCCTTAAATCTAAATGTTTTCCCCACTATAATTATATGTTCAGACTCATTGTTTCTAGTAAGGGATTTTCAATTAAAGTTTCCCTTAAATCTTATCAGAAATTGTTGATAGAATAATGTTAGAATAGTTACAGAATAGTCCTCTGGATTATCAGATGCCTGAGTCTGAAGGACTTGTGGGATGTTTTAGCAGTGTGACACATTTTCGGAATAGCACCTATTTTGTCATTGTTACACAACTCAATATATATTCAGAAGTATCGTTTTCAAAGCCTTTCTTCCCCACTACTTACAACATTACTCTTTTTCTAGCAATCTCTCTGATTCTGCATTGACTTGAAAAAGAAGAGTTGGGTTAATGATGATAATGATAATAATAATGATAATGATAACCATTCTTTATCTTTTTTCTTTACTTTTTCTTTACTTTTCCTTATTGCATCTGTATCTTGCTTTCTATTTGACTTTTCTTTCTTTTCAGCCCACTTTCTTGTTGCTTGTTTACTTTTTAGTCATGCTTTTGAAATTTAATAACATTATATTTTAAAAAGAGTTATTATATTAGCTTGTACTCAGTGTAGTGGAGGTTGGAAACCACTTCATTAGTATTGTCTGTTTCTTTTTATCCTTTTTCTATTATTCTCTCTCATTTCTTTTCTTTTCTTTTCTTTCTTTCTTTTTTTTTTTGCTGGTACTTTTTAAACTTTTTTCTTCCTTTCCTTAATCTTTTAGTTTTCTTTGTATTTGTTTCTATTCAAATTCTGTTTGTCTGTTTTGTGATAGCCCATCGTGTGAGGAAGGAAGAGAAAAGAAAGTCACAAAAAGAAGGAAGCCTAGAACTTATCTTGTAAGTCAGTGTCGCCCACTGCTTGCTCTAGTTTTATCCACCTATAAGGTGAGTCACAGTTCTCAATAGATTACTTCCAAAGGAATGTAACTTTCAACAAAATAAAGATTATCTAATTAAAGTTACAAAAGCAACATTTAAGGCTGACTGAACTCTGGACTCCAAAAGATCTATATTACATATAAAACAAGATGAATATTTTAAATGACACTTGGCCAGCTTATTGACAATCCATTTGAAAGTGTGTGACAGCCAAGGTTCCAGGCCAATTTCCAAATTAACAGTCAGATCTCTGTATCAAAGACTACAGTTATAATACAATAGGGATGCTTTTGATGTAGCAGAATAATGTAAAAAAAATTAGGTGCTAAGATGCCAACATGGATAATTGACAAGCTCATCAACCACTTTGAAATCCATTTGTGAATGACTATGAGCAGCATCAAGCTGTTAGGCAACAATTCTCTGCAGACTTCAAAACAGACTTTCACTGGATTGTACTGAAAATGTACATTTGCCTGAATGCTTTTTTTTTTTTTTTTACATTTCTGAGCAGGAAAGGGAAAAAAAGGAAATGAGCACTATAAATATGGACAAATAATGAAAGAGCCTCTACTACAATCCTAATTATGATTTCATTATGAAAGCCAGCTTCTTTTGAATTAGCCTCTCATGACTCTGCTTGTCATTTGCCATCTTTTCAAGCAAATGGCATCTAAATTGACTTTGAATAGCAAACAGATCAATTTGAGAAGCTAACAATTCTGCTGCAGACCTGTTTGTTTTTGCAAGCCATTTGCAAAAAATAACCTGGTGCTGCACTTTATGAGCTACATTGTTCAAAAGACTGTCGATTGTCAGCTGCCATAATAAAATAAATCTGTTTTAAAAACAGTTCCAAAAGCTGATCTTTTCTAAAGCAAATTGTGTCTGCACCCCACACATATAGAATTTGCTTTTTCTTCCAATGCAAAGCACCATCAATGAAGATAAGTAAAACAATATGTTTATACAGAATAATAGTATGATTATTATTCTATTGGACGTATGATAGGGATTTTATGCAAGTATTCTACCTACTTATACTTTGTGCTACACTTTGCTGATAGTCAGCTGAGAAGCGAGGATAGTTTAGATTCTCATAAGATATAGGCTCATAGAAGAAGGGAGGATATAAAGTTGGCAAAAAGGGAGGAAGTCATAAATCACCCAGAATGTTAGAGAAGATTTTGGGGGAAAGGAAACTTAGTAATGAAAACAAGCATGTTTTAATGGTTAATATAGATTTGACAGTTCCAGTGGCTGTAGAAGATGGACTGTTGGCTTGTATCTAGAGTGATTTTGGCTGGTAAACTGGTTTGAGCATTTTATACTGGTAAAGGTAAAGGTAAAGGTTCCTCCGCACATGCATGCTAGTCGTTTCCGGCTCTGGGGCGGTGCTCATCTCCGTTTCTAAGCTGAAGAGCCAGCGCTGTCCGAAGACGTCTCCGTGGCCATGTGGCCGGCATGACTAAACGCTGAAAGTGCACAGACCGCTGTTACCTTCCCACCAAAGTGGTACCTATTTTTCTACTTGCATTTTTTACGTGCTTTCGAACTGCTAGGTTGGCAGAAGCTGAGACAAGTAACGGGAGCTCACTTCGTTATGCGGTGCTAGGGATTCGAACCGCTGAACTGCCGACCTTCTGATCGACAAGCTCAGCGTCTTAGCCACTGAGCCACCGCGTCCCTCTATACTGGTATACCTTTATACTAGTTTCCCTTTATACTGGTATACCTTTATACTAGTAATGATTAATAAATACTGAATGAGATTGAAAGAAGACTCACCAAAAGATTTAAAGAAAGATATGAGGAAAGATCTGTTGAAGAGAAAAAAAGCACCACAGAAGACTATTCTAATAGGCCATGGATCAGAAGAACAAAGAACAGGAGAGCAAAATCTATCAGCTCTCTGAGGGATGGTAAATTGTTAATTTGTTTTATAACAACTTTCCTCAAACCTGGATGAATAAATAAAAGCAGTCCTAGTAATTAGTGATATGAACCACGTATAATAGGCTTATATTATGATGGTAAATGCAAGTGATATTTTATGCTATGCTTGGTTAGAGAAGAAAGGGAAACCACCCACACAAAAGAATGCAAATTCATTAGCAGTTCTGGAGATGGGAAGATGAAAGGGCTTGATTGCTCTGATAAGCCCTGGCTGATATCCAAATGATTTCTTTCTGTCTCCATAAAATGGAATAAAGGGAAAATAAAAGAAAACATTGAAACCTGTGTGATACCCCTACCTGTTTCATTCAGATCCTGGAACCTGTGTGTATCCTGTAACAAGTACAAAAAAAGGAGGAAAGATTTATTTTTATTTCTTTGTTTATTTATTTGTTTGTTTGTTTGTTTGTTTGTTTATTACATTTATATATTGCCCATTTCACCAATAAGACAACTCTGGAGGGTGTACAAATGGTAAAAAGATATATATGAAATAATTAAAATTAATAAGATTTACTATGTATAATACTCAGGGTGGAGTTTTCATTTAAGAAGTAGTAAAGGCTATTTCTGTTCACTTGTGCCTTTAGTCTCATGCCTTTCCTTGTAGGAGTCTCCACTACCCTTATCACAGAGAAGCAAGTACAACCAATTCCCACAAAAGCATCTGTACTTGAAGCAATTGTCAACCGTATGGCTTTTCCACAGGATCCCCTCTTCCTTAACAATCTCTCCCACTCCAAGAGTGGAGGTTAAGAAAAATAGCGAGGTATATAAAATATAAAATATGGTATTAGATTACTGAATTGCAAATGCATGGACAAAATCTTCCATATAAAGAAGTGCAGTTAAAGTATTACATAATTTTCTATTTGTTTATGAAAGGGCACAGACCAAAAACACAATTAAAATATCAAGTGCCCAACATAAGCCCCCTGTTTATAACAGACACTAAGCATAACTAGATGTTATTCAAATTCAGTGTCTTCTAACCAGGGGTGAAATTCACTTACCTTCCCTATCGGCTCACAAATGTGCGCGCGCTGCGCACATGCTCGCTTTGCTCGCACGTGCCGTCATCTGCGCATGCGCAAAGCATTATGTGCATGTGCAAAGCGTTCTGCGCAAAGCATTCTGCGCATGCGCAGATGTTGAAAATCATCGCAAAAAATGGACATCATGACATCTGCGCAAGTGGGCGGGGCTTCATGCAGTCAGCCCTACCGTATCGCGCGAGCCGGATAGAGCCAGCTGAATTTCATCCCTGCTTCTAACTATCATAGCAGAGAAATTAACCACTTTTTTAAAAAACAAAGTTCAGCATTCTGATCATTTCATAAGAAATGCACCATAGCTTGTTTAGGACAGCCTGATTGGTTTATGATTAGAAGGAAGATTACCTCTAACACTTCAAAAGTACATGGGTAGCATTTCTTAATTAATAAGTGGTCATGGTAGGGAATACCACTGATAGGGAATAATATTGAGTGGTATATAAGAGTAGTATGGGGTATCAGCAATAGCACTTAGCAATAGCACTTAGACTTATATACCGCTTTACAGTGCTTTACAGCACTCTCTAAGCGGTTCACAGAGTCAGCATATTGCCCCCAACAATCTGGGTCCTCATTTTACCCACCTCGGAAGGATGGAAGGCTGAGTCAACCTTGAGCCGGTGAGATTTGAACCGCTGAACTGCTGAACAGTCAGCTGAAGTAGCCTGCAGTACTGCACTCTAACCACTGCGCCACCTCGGCTCTTCAATATCCCTGGTATCTTTAATCTTTAATCAAATCTTCATCAATCAAATTATCTTCCTCCTAACTCTACTGTATTGTGCTGTATTTTCTTCATGGCATTGATTTCTATGCATAAGATAGTTCAGTGAGGCAACTATATTTTTCTTTTATTAATAAATCTAAATAACTAGATTTTGGGGCACTACTTATTGAATATAGTACCAAAGTCATATTTATCCAAACTCTATGGCAGAAATCCCACAGGTGATTTATAGTGTTTTCTAGCATCACACAGTCACCACTGATTCCATAGAAAGCCTGTCCACCAGTGGTGAAATCCAATTTTTTTTTACTACCGGTTCTGTGGGTGTGTCTTGGTGGGTGTGGTGTGGCTTGGTGGGCGTGGCTTGGTGGACGTGGCAGGGGAAGGATACTGCAAAATCTCCATTCCCATCCCACTCCAGGGGAAGGATACTGTAAAATCCCCATTCCCTACCCACTCCTGGGGGAAGGATATTGCAAAATCTCCATTCCCACCCCACTCTGGGGCCAGCCAGAGGTGGTATTTGCCGGTTCTCCAAACTACTCAAAATTTCCGCTACCGGTTCTCCGAACTACTCAAAATTTCCACTACCAGTTCTCCAGAACCTGTCAGAACCTGCTGGATTTCACCCCTGCTGTCCTCAATACTATTACATCAACAAAGTAATGGTTGAGTAACTATAGAGAATGCTATAACTCACCAGTGAAACTCTTGTCTAAACGTTCAAGGGAGAAGCATAACAAATGTCGATATAAAACTTATTAAAACTGCGTTAACATAAAGCAAGTGTTTGGTTTGTAAGGTTCTTGCTTATTTGGTCCTGCTTGAGTACTTGCAAATATTCTACAGAAAGAGTAGAAATGATGATGAACTTATGGTAAAGACAACATAATTAATGAACTTGTATGTTCCAGAATGCTTAAGAACTTATATCTGTATATGAGTCAGCTAAGGTTCTTGCTTTAAGACATGCTTTTAGAAATAACCTCACTTGAAATCAATTGTTAATTTCCAAGTTAATATGCTGAGGAACTGAAGTGTCATGATTACTGAAGTCTCTAGCAAGACTTTAACTGAACATGGATAGTCTATTATGTAAACATGACAAAGTAAAGTATTTATAAAGAGCTAGTGATAATTTTCTCTACATTAAAGAACTACTTCAATTTAAAATGCCCTGATTTTCAAACAGAAAAATACTCAAAACATATATAATCTTCTGAATTATTAAAATGATGATTGAACACTCATTATGAAATCTATAATATACCTATGAACATATAAAATTGCAATTGATTCATCTATCTAATTTCAATTGCTATCCATTGGTGACAGATTTACAAAATTTTCGGAGGATAAAAGTAAACTATGTCTTCTACCACTGAATTTCAGTCCTGTATTCACAAATGTGAGTACAGTAACATGAGCCAGCAGTGTGCAGCGGCAGCCAAAAAAGCCAATACAATCCTAAACTACTCTAATAGAGGGATACAATCTAGGACTAGGGAGGTACTAATGCTACTCTATAAAGCCTTAGTTAGACAACACCTAGAGTACTGCATCCAGTTTTGGTCAACACACTACAAAGAAGACGTTGAGCAGCAGAGAGGAGGGGGTTAGGCTATTTTCCAAGGCACCAGAAAGCAGACAAGAAATAATGGATGGAAACTGACCAAGGAGAGATTCAACCTGGAAATAAGGAGAAAATTTCTGACAGTGAGAGCGATCAACCAGTGGAACAGCTTGCCTTCGGAGGTTGTGAGAGCTCCAACACTTGAGACTTTCAAGAGGAAATTGGACTGCCATTTGTCGGAAATGATGTAGAGGCTCCTGCTTGAGCAGGGGGTTGGACTAGATGACCTACAAGGTCCCTTCCAACTCTGTTACTCTGATAATGTGAAATTAAATGCATAACCTTTGGACTGAAGTCTACACTTGGCTTTAAGTGGAATACTGAAGGTCATAATCCAGAAATAGTGTGGAGCCTGGTACAAAAATGAAATTATATCTTTTATTCCATTTTATTTCTATTTAATAAAGATTTCATATAATTACTATAATTGATGTACTTTTTATCATGTATTTGCTATTTTCCACTGTTCTCGTCTTAAAACTTAAAATTTAGTAACAACTCTTAAGAGGTCCCTAAGAGGTCCCTAAGAGGTCCTACCAAAGACTATTTGGGGTCACATACAGCCTTGATGACTTAGGTTGTGTACCACGGTTTTCAATATGTTATCTTTTTTAAAGATGCACATACTTAAGGAATTGTTTGCTACCTATATTTCTCTAGAAGAAAAGAGTAATAGAAAGAGCTATGGTCAGCATTAAATGGTTAGCTTGTCAGGACTCACCCATTCATACTTCTTACAAAATGTTCCTGCTTTTTTTCTGACACCTAAATATTCAGAGGAAGAAGCTAGAGTTCTTCCTCCCTAACCACTTATGTATAGGCATTCATAGAGGAAGAGAGGAGGGGAAGAGAAAGAGGGGACAAATAGATAGAGCTTGCATTGTGATGTTATAATATATGTTTTGTCATTCTGATTTCATTATAGTTCATTTGAAGATAAGGTACAAGATAATTATTACCATGTTAAGAAGAGTTAAAGACATTTATTGGTGAAGATTTCATCTAATTATTTTAAGAATATATCAAAATTTGCAATTTTTTTCATATACAGAAAGGATTCTTTTTTTTAAAAAAAAAGTCAAAAGTGAAAGGTTTCTTCTTCTATAATCCTGATGTCTTTCATGGCCAAAATAAGTAGAAAAGGAACTATGAGACATGGAATCATATTACATTTTAACATGCAGTTCAAACAGAGATTAAAAAGTGATATTGTCCTCTACTGCTGATGACATCATAATTCTGATTTCGGATGGAAAAGAATTATTGGGTTGCCTAATTATGTAATAAATGATTAAAATACCTATAAATCTTCCAGATAAAAACCTGGAAAAATCAGGATCACACAAGTATGCCAATGCTTCATTGACAGCGAATGCACCTTTGGTTTTGTTACTATTGTATTAAATAGGAAACAGGAAACAGATTAAAATTTTCAAGAGTTAGTGAACGTTATTTGTATAAATATGCAACGATCTTCATTAGCTGTCACAAATCATCTTTCAGTCCATTATTAACATTTGAATCTAGTAGTGTAGGAATAGCAAAAAAAATCTAAAACTATATTTTCCTCAAGAAACTTCATATCACATTTGTTGTCCTTTCTTGGTCTACAATATTATTTTAGGTACTAAAGAGAATTTTCACAGTATTCTGATATAATTGATTTCTATATTTATAGTATCAGCAGTTTTATTTTGTTAATTATATTTCCACTTATTCCTAAAATTGATTCTACCTTTTCTAAACGCAGCAGCCCACCAGTGCTGCTATGTTATTGACCTACCCATCATACCACTTTGACATCTATCACTAAATCAAGCTCTATTTGCAAATATTGGGAAATTAGGTAGGAACTGAACCAATCTGTACGGTATTTACTTACACTTTGCTTACATTAAACTTCTTTTGCTACATCAGCGGCATTCTTCCGATCTGATCTGATGCAGCTGGAAAACTAACTTTGTGAATATGTTAGAAATGCTGTTATCAATGCACTACTAATTTCCCTTCATTACAAGGCCCCAATTTGTATTTCTAATCTGCTTTCTGTTCTTTAAATAATTACAGATCTTTAACCAGATGTGTTCTCTTATTATGTCTGCTAAATTTGTTTAAGAACCTTCCAGAAGAGCCTTTGTCAAAATGCTTTTTAAAATCCAGTTTTGTTACCTGTCATTTGCAGCCCTTTTACCAAGAACTTTGTTTCTGGATCATCTTTGGACATGACACCAAACCTATTATGTCAGGGTGTTTAAGGTCACTTTGGAGTCCCATGCTGGTTTGAAACCAGAACAAGGTCCCCCCCTCTCCCTCTTTCCCTATTATTACTTATGTATAGAAGTTTTCCGAGCATTTCTATATATAAGTAATAATAAAAACAGCATTGTTGAATTTGACTATTCCTGTTTCCAAACAACAATCACTGGTATTTTTCAAAGAACAGGAAAAAAGAATGAATAGACAAAGAAAAGGCACAAAAATTCAGCATAAAGGCAACAGTTCTTTTTTACCTTGTGTCACCTTATTAATTGCAATTCAAATAGTGACATGCTATCATGTCACTAGGGCTGACATGATAGCAGTGTTCCAATATTTGAGGGGCTGTCACAAAGAAGAGGGGGTCAACCTATTTTCCAAAGAACCAGAAGGCAGGACAAGAAACAATGGATGGAAACTAATCAAGGAGAGAAGTAACCTAGAACTAAGGAGAAATTATGCAGTGGAATGGCTTGCCTACAGAAGTTGTGGGTGCTCCAACATGGAGGCTTTTAAGAAGATTCTGGACAGACATTTGTCTGGAATGGTATAGGGTCTCTTGCTTGAGCAGGGGGTTGGACTAGAAGACCTCCAAGATCCCTTCCAACTCTGTTATTCTGTTATATAATACCTTGCATAATGAGGCTTCAATTTTGCTATACCAACATTGTACACTAAAGCTTGGATATGGTATAGCAATAGTGGACTATTCACTTTCTCTGTTGCAGCCTGTGGTGTCTTTTTAATCCCCATGGTTGTTTGGTTATTTGTCTACTTTATAGATTGTCATATTTCATAAAGACTTCCAATGGTTTATAACATACAGAGTACAAAAATGGTAATCAAATTCCATGGTAATCAAATTAAGGATTAATTAGAAAAATCAAATTAGAGTATATTAAAATGTTCACAGTAGTATTACATAATAAATTATTAAACCATTCATAAAATAAAATGCGCATTTAACACAATCAAAATAAAACATCATCTAATTAACCAACAATTCCCTCCAGAAGTTAGTGCAGGGTCTGAAAGACAAGGATAATAGTTCCTGGTAGTGAGCATGTACTAATAAGCAAACCAAATTTCACAGCAGTTCTTCTTTGAGAAGCAGCCATGTTGGATAAAATAGTATCTTACAAATATTGGTTAGAACTCACATTACCTTTTTTAAAAAATTATTCTGAGATTGTCTGCTGTCAGATACACTTTGTGGCTCAACAACAGCATCTCAAGCATCTATATTTCATCATAAATGTATAAACATTAACACAAGGACATTCTGTGTTGTCTTCTCTTAAATTCTTTTCCAGTTGTTTGATGGACAAAAAATATTTTCATATATCAGTAAAAATATTAGCTATTCCTTGGGCAAGGTATTTTACACACACACACACACAGAGGGAGGGGGAGGCATAGTCTTCAGTTTCACCGCTTTCCTCAATATTTCAAGAAAACATTAAAAATGCATGATTTTAGCAGGTATATTTAAAAAATTAAAATAAAATGTTTTAATATTAAAAATTATTTATGTTGGCCTTTTTAAATTATCATTGCTCATTCCCTTTTGATTTCTCTATTTTTATAGTTTTGCTGTATTCCTTTATCTTTCGGATATTTTTAAGTTACCTTTTAATATTAACATTAAATTTAATCTTACCTGCATTTTCACATTAAAATATATATATTAGACATATTTTCTTTAGCCTATTACAAATATTTATTCACTGAAAAATCTTACTCTATTTTTCAAAGAGTAGATAATAGATCTGTGCATGTATTGAAAGAGGTCCTAAAAAAAACCCCAACAAAGTGATTCTGTGTGTATAAACTTGTGGAAAAATCTCATAGGAGTTTCAGGAAGAGCTGTGGAAGTGTGTAAAAAAAAATGTGATTGCTTTATTTATGTGAAGACAGGTGGTTTATATCCACTGACATGTTCTCCAAAACATTTTATGCTTTGCATAATTCTGATACATAATTAGCATTATCACAGAATTTGCAATCTATGTTTTCACAAGGCGGCAGTTTGTTCTGTGATGTTACTATTCCTTATTAAATTATAAACTATACTCCCATCTGAATAGATATAGATAATACATGGTGCTCTACATGGGGCTACCCTTGAAGAGTGTTTGGAGACTACAGTTGGTATAAAATGCGGCCGTGTGGGCAATTTTAAGCACCCAAAGAATGACACATGTAAAATCTCTGCCAAACTTTTCAGTGCTTCAAGAAAGGTGGTACGTGAGGCAAATATGCAAGTGTTTTGCAGAATGTTTAGTACTGAAAGATTTGCCTTGCTCTGTGCATGTGTGCGAGCGCGCATGCGTGCGAGCGCGCAAGGAGCGCATGCCCATGCGGCGCATGAGGAAGCGAACCGGCAGCTAGGTAAGCCAGAACCCACCCCTGCCTCACACTAAATAAATAAATAAATAAATAAATAAATAAATAAATAAATACATACATACATACATACATACATACATACATACTTGTGCTCTTCAGACAACTTTTTTTCTTGTTCCCAGTTCAGTCCCTTAAACATACCACATTGACGATATCTCACACCAAGTAAATAATAAATAAATAAATAATAAATAAACATAATATTCTAGAACCCCAAAATGCTCTGATTCTCCATTTGTTAGCTTAGATACTATTGGCCTTTAATGACTAGATTGTCACTACGTTCATTTTAATTTGTCAGCAGGACTCTTATTCTGAAATGACACTGTATACTGATATGAAGTTCTCATGTGATACCTGTACTGCGCATGTGTTAATCTTTTCCTTTGTTCTTTTTGTTCTTCACCATGTAGACACAGACTTAGGTGTTCTTATTTTTGTTATGCAAATATATTATTTTTATTCTTTCCTGGACTCCGGTCTTATTCATGAGGATTGAGGGCAGGGAAACAAGATTCATTTCACCTCTAATTATTTATCTCCGCAACATGGTTTATCTGCTCTATGCGATGTCTTTTAGAAGATGCTAACCTCAGCAACCCATACAGGGGTGAAGCCATTAAATATGCAAATTACATTCTTAACCGGACCTGGAGTAGTGTAATGAANCCTCTAATTATGCAACATGGTTTATCTGCTCTGATGTTTCCCTGCTCGTCATTCTTAGATAACCGGCCAGGTTTGTTAGCTAGATTTCTAAGCGACTGAGGAACGCTGATTAATCACTGCAAGAATTCCCAAATTCCCAAAAAAAAAGAAACATCAAGAACTATCTCCTGAACGTTTCACACCTCCGGAATCTGAGAGTGGATGTCAAGAAGAAGATTTAATAAGGTCAGTGTGTCCAAGCACAATCACCCAAAAG
>QLTV01000247.1:1160497-1185800 GCA_003457575.1 Thermophis baileyi
CCTCCCAAAAAAAACATCCCGCAGTCTCATCTACACGACAGAATAGAGAGAGAGAGAGAGAGAAAGAAAGAAAGAGAATGAAAGAAGGGGGAAAGGGAGAGAGAGAGAATGAAAGAGGGAAAGAGAGAGAAAGAAAGAGAATGAAAGAGGGGGAGAGAGAACCTGGTGATCTCCTTTCCAAAGAATCGCATTTATCGTGATCCAAAACGAGCCGCAAGGAGCGCCTCAGCATGAGCAGAATGCTGGGAACGATTAACTCTGTAGTTAGAGGGAGTCGAGTTCTCTGTCTCCCTCTCTCATTCTTTCTATCTCTCTTCCCCTCTTTCATTCTCCTTCTTTCTCTCTCTTTCCCTCTTTCATTCTCTCTCCCCCCCCCTCTTTCATTCTCTTTCTTTCTCTCTCTCTCTCTATTCTGTCCTGTAGATGAGACTGCAGGATGCTTTGTCTGAGAGGGTCAATTTAGGTCTGATATGGCTAGTGAGGCAATGGAGAGGGGTGGCAGCCACCTGCCCCCTTTCCTCTCTTGCTGTGTGGGCCGTGCAGGATGGCAATGAATGGAGAGGGGTGGCGGCTGCCTGCCCCCTTTCCTCTCTTGCTGTGCCAGCCATGCGGGATGGCAATGAATGGAGAGGGGTGGCAGCCGCCCATCCCCTTTCCTCTCTCGCTGTGCTGGCCATGTGGGATGGCAATAAATAGAGAGGGGTGGCAGCCGCCAACCCCCTTTCCTCTCTCACTGTGCGGGCCATGCATGATGGCAATGAATGGAGAGGGGTGGCGGCTGCCCACCCCCTTTCCTCTCTCGCTGTGTGGGCCGTGTGGGATGGCAACTCCCTCGGAAGTTGGGTGGCATAGAAATCTATCTATCTATCTATCTATCTATCTATCTATCTATCTATCTATCTATCTATCTATCTATCTATCTATCTATCTATCTATCTATCTATCTATCTATCTATCTATAAATAAATAGATGTAGAGGCCACCGGCAGATATGCAGTGGGGGGAAGGGCTCACGCGCCAGCCTAAAAATAGGAGCCGCCAGCCTCCCGGCCCAAGTGAGCACCGCAGACCTTCCCTTCCTCTGATTGGCTGGTGGCAAAGTGTCCCATGCACCCAAAAGCCCGGGGTGAATGGGCTTTTGGGCCCGTTCGGCGAATGGGCTGTGACGAAGGGCCTGGGATGGAGGGGCTGGGATGGAGGGGCTGGGATGGAGGGGCTGGGGCGAATAGCTAGGGGCATTTCAGCCAAGGAGAAAAGTCAGCGGTGAATGGCTGGGGGCAGAACCCTGGGGGAGAACCAGGCACATCCAAGCGGCTGAGGAGAACTGTCCTAGACCCCCCCGATGTGGTTGAAAAGCCAGCAGTTTCAGGAGGCGCTGGCCAGCAGGGAGAGGGGAGCCAGCCCGGGAAGCTTTGTAGCCATGTGGCTGTAAAGCTTGCCGAACTGCCTCCCCCCTCCCCGCCGTGGTTGCAAAGCCAGCGGCTTTGGGAGGCACTGGCCAGCGGGGAGGGGGGAGCCGGCCCGGGAAGCTTTGTAGCCGCACAGCTGTAAAGTTTGCCAAGCTGCCTCCCCCTCCCCACCGTGGTTGCAAAGCCAGCTGCTTCGGGAGGCACTGGCCGGCAGGGAGGGGGGGTAGGCTAGTGCAAATGCTTGCTTACCTGTGTGTAGGCAGGACTCAGAAGGCAGTTCAATGCGCATGGCGAAGGCGAGGCAGGGCGAGCGTCTCAGTGGGGGACCGGTTCTGGGGCGTGGCCAGCCATAGGTTACTACCGGTTCGGAGAACCACGCCAAATTTCCGCTAACGGTTCTATACAACTGGATTGAACCAGCAGCAACCCACCTCTGATCCATGATCTTATTTAACCAGTTCAACTTGACATGATCTGCAACTTTTTCGTATAATATTTGTCAAACATCCTGCTATTATTATAAACCAAATCACATTTAATTCTTTTAAATAAGTGTGAGCAATCCCTTCTCTACTCAATTTAATGAATGCCAAGCAAATAATGAGAAACATTTATTTTACTGTACTGGGAGGGAAAATCATATGAATTTGCAAATTATAATTTTCTTAGCATTACGTTTTCAGATAGTTAAGGCTAATATTGTTTTCTTTCCCTCTATTTCCCTTTTAACTTCTACCTCTTTGCAAATTGATTTTTATAATATTACCATGATAACTACATTATGGAATACAATGCCTTCCCTAGTTTCTCAAGCTGTGTAGGAGACGGGAGTGTGGGGAGAATTGTACTCTTTATCTGGTTTACTATGTGAGGCTGACATCAATCTTGCAAGTCTGAAACTACAACTCTCCTCCTAGGTAGCCAAAAAACTAGGGAGAGTCTCTTCTAAGCATCTTGCCCCACTCACTATCCAGCTGTGGGCTATGATTCTCTTATCTGACTTTTCTCTAGGTAGCATCTATAATTAGTCTCCCAAGAACTTTCCTACATGCCATTATATAGTCTTAGTCAATTTCATAATCCTTTAGAACAGTGATCTCAATCTGATAGGATCCCTTTCTAATGTGAATGGTTTTGCAATCCTCACATGAGAGTTGTCTGATGGCAGAAACAGGGTGATAGAAAGTTACTATGAATTCAGTAATCACAAATGATGATTTTAAATGACTTTGCACTTTATTAATCACAACAGCATCTAAACATATAGTTGGAGAAAGACTGTTGCATATACTATATACTGTATATGTGAGTGTCTAGTCTACAGAAGGCTACCATTATTTTCCTGTTCAGCAGAGGCAGCCCTCCTGGTAACCTTACTGAATTCTTCCAATTTTTCTGTGGAGATGCATCAAGTCATGACAGGACAGAAGATTGGTGCATGTGAAGAGACAACCAACCTAGAACTAAGGAGAAATTTCCTGACAGAACAATTAATCAGTGGAATGACTTGTCTCCAGAAGTTGTGGTTGCTCTAGCACTGGAGGTTTTTTAAGAAGACATTGGGCAACCATTTGTCTAAAATATTATAGGGTTTCCTGCTTGAGCAGGGGTTAGACTAGAAGACCTCCAAGATCTCTTCCAATTCTATCATTCTGTTAGGTCAGAGGCTCCAGTGAGACCTGCTAGACTCCTTGTGTGGCCCACTCAGACTCTAGGTCTTCTGGTCAGAGCTTGGATCTACCTATATATATTTAAACGTATTTGTCTTATAATTAGTCAAGGATGATGCAAATATAGGTTTTTTATTTTCTTTTGTATGTACCTATAACTTATGCCTTCAGTAGTCACAGAAAGATGCAAATAATATGGGAAAAGTTACATTCTTATTCAGAATATTGCACACTTTCTACACAGAAGATTCATGATTCATATGGATTTGTTTATTTGTTTGGTTTTACAGCTAGACAGAATGACACACAATTGAGATTTAGGAAGGAATGCTTACCCCCCCAAAAAAAGTGTTACTGTGCAACAATTCTCATTTAAAACAGAAAATGAAAATTGGAAAAATGATGTGCAAAAGGTTATACCAAAGCTTTAAAAAAGGCAGCATGAAAAGTAAATTAAATAAGATCATAGCTTTTCAAAGAACATCAGAATATAAATAATGAAGGTCACTTTTTTTTTAAAAAAAAGCAGCATTTAATTTTACAATTATAGATTACAGCAAGATTATAGTTTAATGCAGCTGCTAGCATTGATATGATCCTACATATGCTTCCTTTTTAAAAGTAGATTTTATTTCAAATGATTAGGTAGGTATACAATGAAGAGTGTGAATACAGTGAAAACATGCTGTGCAATCAACTTAGATTATATAGAAGAGGTCTATTTCTACCAGGAACTAAAAGATGTTTTCAGAGTGACATTTTGTAGCTCTGTGGTATTATTTGCCATAATGTTCTCCCTTCCACAGTCTAAGTAGAATATCAAGGAGAATTTTGGAAACATGAGATGGGTAGGGCTAGTTATGAAGATGTGATCTGGGAAATAAAATAAATCTCTACCCTGATGAAGTAACAGCTGTTCAAGCCTTCAAGGTAAAACTAAATATTTTACAAGATGTGAACCTTGCATATAATTAATGGTGACTGGAAAAGTAAAGTACATTAATGTATGGTGGGAAAAAAGAAATATTAAGAAAAAAGTGAGTGCATAACTATATTTACAGGATATTAAGACAAGTTTTGAAGTTATTTGTCTCGATAATGCTGCTCTAGGAATACAATGGAAAGAAATTGCAAAAATTGCCACCAGTATATGGATTGGTATATTATTCAATATTTTACAGATCAAGCTCAAAATTGTTGCTGATTCTCTGTGTACTGGTGTGGAAAACTGAGTTGCTGAAGTCATAATAATGCTCTATTACATAGCTGCTGTGACTGTACAGAATTTACAGCTGAGATAAAACTTTTTATAAGTAGTTTTTGAGAAAATGTGTGATATACTTTCTTAGGGAACAAGTCCACTCTGCAGAATTTAGTCTGAATGTACTCTACCACTGATTGATCAATTAATGACCCATAGATTTTACGCTGTAGCCCAGGTTAATACTATGCTTAGAACGTTCCATGTTGTGTAGCATACAAAATGGTGTTGAGAAAGGATGAAAGGAAAAACAGAAGGGTCTTTGTTACTGACCATAGTTTTAGACAATTTTCACAAACATTTTATAAAATATTTGTCTAGTTGACCAGTTCATGGTGTATGAATTCTCTTTCTCTGTGTTTCAAACGTTTGTATCCCCAGACTCCTGATGCTTTTGTCAAAATGACAAAAGCTGGGCATTGTACTGCAAGCTCCACCTCTTTTGGACATGCATGCAATATCATTCAATGCTGCTTTTATCTGAATGACCCATTCAATAACCACTGGGGACAGTATCAGTATTGGAGATTCCAATCACTTAGAAGAAAATTTCAGCTTCTCTTTTAGGCTGTAGATTGTTTCTCTTATATCTGGTGATTTTTCTTACTAATGAAGAATTTCAGCAAAAAATTATATTACTGTATTTTTTGCACTATAAGATGCACCGGATCATAAGACGCACATTAGCTTTAGAGGAGGAAAACAAGAAAAAAAATCTGCCTCTGCCTCCCAGCATCCATCCGGTATTCATCTGGCTAGCATCCTTGCAGCAAACAGCAAACAGCCTGATCAGCTTCAGCACATTATCGCAGCCCCAGCACGTGGCTCATTAGGGCTCTGCTCCATTGTGCCCACGACTGGTCAACTGAGCTGACCTGCTGCTGCTGTCATGGAATGCTGGAGCCTTTGCTGCCGAGCAGCTGATTGGCGATTGGATCGGCCTCCCGGAATACCACTGATCAGCTGTTCTAGGCGGCGGGGATTGTCGCCGCCGCCGATCACCATCGCCACCGCTGCCGATCGATCGGCGGTATTCCGGGAGTCCAATCAGCTGATCAGCAGCAAAGGCTCCAGCATTCTCCGGCGGCGGCGAACAGTGGCAGCGGTGAACCCTAACTGCACCAACCCCCCTCCCCCCACTGCAATATTCGCTCTATAAGATGCACAGACATTTCCACCCACTTTTTGGGGGGGGAATGCATTTTATAGTGCAAAAAATATGGTATATAATAGGCAGTGATAAATTTCCTAGCTCATTTGATTTCCAAACTTAACAGAACTGAAGGCAGATTTAGTTTTTAAGAATTAAATTATTTCCTCTTATTTTAATTAGTCCAGAATGAGTGTGCTTCATGGATTCTTGGTCTGGATAAAGATGTTGCATTTTAGATTGTGGATGGTAAAACTTCTCCATCCCCTCCCAATACAATTCAATTAACAAATCTCTTCACATACAAAATTAAAAAGAATGAAAATAAATAAACACACATTTGTTGGTATAGTATTTAAAGTACTGGATTAGGAGCAGTGAGACCCAGGTTCTAGTTCTCCTGTAAACATAGAAGCTACATTGGTGTCCTTGAGCCAATCAATATCTCAGTCTTAGACAAGGATCATGAACAACATCCGTTTATCAATCCACAGTAGACTAACATGGTAGATTAGTCTATACCTTCAATGAAGAGGCTTTCCTTCTGATTTGGCTTGATAAGAATAGACACACACATAAAGACAATTTGTTTTTCCATTCCATTGTGAACTTATGCACTGAAGAGTGGAGAAGGGTGAAGTTTTCTAAACATCAAGTAGAGGAGGAAGTTTAGCAGTATTCTGAAATTCATAAAAGATATAGTTTCATTTTATTTACAGAGGAGGTTGCTAAGAAACTCATCAAAAAATGAATGCCTCACAATTCAGGATGCCAAAAAATACTCCGGATTACAGGTGTGGTAGTGTGATGATATAAGCAGTCATAGTTTATTATTATTACTATTATTACTTGAGTCTCTAAATTTTTATCAATTTGTATGTGCAACACTTTTTCATCCAGTTGGCAGATACCAAAAACAAGTTGTTAATCTGCACCAATTACAAACTGGGGAATCTTAAAATATTTAAATACAATCTGTTAAGCTTTGTTAAGACACAAGAATCATTTGGATTTATGAAAATATTTATGAAAATATTTTTATTACAATTTGTATTATTTCTATTACTAATTGCATAATGTACGAGAGTCTGGAAAACCAGTCAAAGCAATTCACAGATCATCTATACTTAATACTATACTTACATATAAATGTTCTGAGAATTGCTTTGACTGGCTTAATTAGACTAATGTCAGGTTTTTCTTTTGTGCTTCCCCCTTCCTAGGCTGACGGATTTATTTTGTAACAGTCCCATTTCCTGTTTTTTGAGTCTGTGACATAAAAGTTCACTCTAAGCTAAATCAAATTTTTAAGAAGACACATGAACACAAACTGGATAATCAAAAGCCCTTTTTATATAATCTACATTTTATTGAATTATGATTTAACAAACAATACCAAGTAATTGAATTACAAATTCAATATTTGTAATTCAATTCAATAGAGAAAAATAGATATATAAAAATTTTCTATTATAAAATTTAAAAACTACTAAAACAAGTAAAGATACAGGTACCATAAACATACAAATTTACTAGATATGCAAAATATTACCATATTATAATTTATTACTATTGAGATAAACTATAAAATCCATTTTAAGTGTCTTTCTGGGACATTATACTTTTATTATGAATTTTACAATTACTATTATTATTTATTACAGTTCAAGTGTGAGTGATTCTGAGAATACTACCAATAAATAGCTTTCTTTTCATTTTGCAATTTTTCTCCCTTCGGCATGATTTCTCTCTCTGCTACACCTTATCTCACTCATTCACCTTTTCTTTTAATAATATGTTGCTCTGTTCATTTAACATTTTAAGAGCCTTTTCCTGATTGCACAGTTGTTTCCCCAATGTAAATCACTCAGTTATGTATCCTTATTTAGAGCTGCAAGTATTACTGTGGTTTTAAAAAAAGAGATATGAGAAGAAAGTGATAGCACATCCTACTATACTTGAATATTCTGTGTGTGTGTGTGTGTGTGTGTGTGGTATGTGTGTGTGTGTGTGTGTTTGTATGTATGTATAGTTTTCAAGTCTTTTCCAACTTTTTTCTTGCTTTTGAATTAAAATATACATCTTTATTTGCATGTATTTATTTAATTTAAATCATTTGTATAATTTCCCATATTAAAACCAAATTGGAGCTAACAACTCAACCATGAAAGCAACATCTATAGCCAAAGACCAAAAGCAATATGACCAAAACCAGAAAACCTAATGCCACAGTCACACATTCCGGATGCAACCATCGTGTATTCATTCAGCTCTGAACTCAACCTATCCCAGTGCCTGGGGGAAAAGTCAGGTCTAGAGCCCTCTCCAGGTTTAAAAGGGGGGGATGGGGGGGGGCTGGTGTTTCCCCAGGGGAATGGTATAGGGTAGATGACAATGTTTAAGAGAAGGGACCTACAGCATGCCTACACTATTTGCTCCAGTGTGACAGGCAGCTACTCTCAGAGAGAGATGGTCCTATGTAATGTTCACTGTAAAGGTTATAACCAGCACCTAAATTGCAACTAGAAGGAAACTGAGAGCCGATGCAGCTTTATAACAAGGGGAAACCTAGGAGCACTCAACACGCCATGTATTACTGCATTCTCGACTACTTGTAACTCCTGAGTGATCTTCAAGGGCAACCCCATGTAGAGCAGATTATGGTACTCCAAATGGGAAGGAGCAACAGTGAGCAAGGCTTCCTGGTCCACAAAAGGGTCCACAAAATGAATCAGTGCAAAGGCCCCTAGCCACAGCTGACACATAATCATTGAGCAGTAGTTGTGAGTGTGGGAGTACTCCCAAATTGCACACCAGCTCTGCTTCGAGAAATGTCACCTCATCCAGAGTTAAAGGTGGCATGATGGGGACCCTGATGAACCAAAATCCCAAAGATACTTCATCTTGCTAGTGTTGGTTCCTCCCTCTCACAACCTCCTGGTACTCTGTCAGCACTGTGGCAATATCATCTGCCCAGCCAGGAGTGGAGCTGATAGCAATCTAAAGAAATGCTTCTACAAATCCTTCAAAAACCCTTGGAAATCAGACAGTATTAAAAGATTTTCAGAATTAAATGTTTCAAAAGCTGCTTTGGAAAACATTTAAGTTGATATTTCTTTGACTCATAAAATATACTATTAACTTTAAATATTAGATAGCACATATATTGTGATACAGGAGAAAAGAAAGTAAATTACTAAAAATAAAATGTAAAACATGTCTTTTTAAGGATATCTTAAAGCAGAAATTCAAATACCAAGCAAAGTACTGGAGAAAATTACAGATTACAAAATATAAAGACTTGCAAATAGAAATAGAATGACTGTTGCAAAAGAAAGCAAAGATGGTACCAATAGTAATAGGTGCCTTGGGTACAATCCCAAAACATATGGAGCAACAGTTGAGCACCACTGGTATTGACAAAATCATCATCCATCAATTGTAAAAGGCTTTACTTGGAACAGCTTACATCCTGTAATGATACCTTTAGCACCATCAAACAAAAACATTTGCTCATTCCAGGTCTTTGGGAAGGACTTGACATGTAGATAAGAATGCTAAATCCAGTCTAAATATCTGGTTGATTATGTCACCAATTGTAATAATATATTGGAAATAACTAGAAGTCACACTGCAGAGAACAAGTATGAGACTTTTATTCATTTTGCTGTTTATTTGAATATTCCTACTGAAGTTAATAAAGGGTAAGACTTCATGTACTAAATCATTTTATATTGATTTACTAGATAGTAAACACTGTTAGATAAAATTCAACTTACATTCTGTACACCAGTGCATAGGATCACTCATCTCAAGTTACTGCAACATGAGGCTGCCTCTCATTTTCTTGCCACTAAACTGCAGCTCCATTAAGGAGGACTTCCAGTACAGGTGCCTCTTCCATAATCTTCCCTAGTTTGTTTGTTTTTATTTATTTATTTATTTTCTTGGCTGAGTAGAAAGCACTTCCTTGATTTTATTTTATTTTTTGTAGCTTCCCAGCTCAAAAGGAGTTGTATTCCATGTATCTTGCAAAGGAAATGCAAAAGCTTAAAGCCTCTTATTCCCTTGCACTATGATTGAATGATCTTCTCTTTCCTCCCACCTTTTCCAGCATTGGAGCTTTTTTCAGAGAGCTGGGTCTTTCCATGATGTGTCCAAAGTTAGGTAACTTCAGCCTGGTCATTTGTGTCTCATGTGAGAACTCTGGGTTTATTTAATGACCATTGGTTTATTTTCTTGACTGTCCATAGTATTTTCAGGAGTCTTTCCCAACACCAAAGTTGAAAGGCATCAATATTCTTCCTATACTGCATCTTGTAAAATCCAACTTTCAGTTCTATGGAGTATCACAAGGAATATATTCTAAGATACAAATGCTAGGATACCAGTCTGTAAAGTTGCAGTCCCCAACAAAAGGAATAGGCTATGAGTAGTATAGGCTAAATTTTCTGTTCAGGAGAGAACCAAAGTCCTAGTCTAAATGCAAAATTAAATCTAGCATGCATGATATTACTTTTCCAGCAGTTACTGCCATAGGCTTTAATAGTGTGGAAAACCTAATAACCTTTAATACAATGATCAGAGATTCTCCAAACCAAATAATTGTCTTTCTCAATAATCTGATATAAAATATATCAATAGTTTCCCCCTAATTTAACATATATAAAATATAATATACAACAATATATTAACTGGCTTTATCTGTGACCATTTTTATTGCTTTGAGTTAAATTCTGGGAAAAATTTGTAGCATTTAACAGGTAGAGATATTAAGATTGTTAACTAAAAAGGTTAAATTTTAGAACTAATTGAATGTTGAAATTTTAAAAGGCTCCTTTTTTCTTTTGTACTATATTTGCAAAAAGACGCAACTCTATTTAGTCACAAGTATATGGTTTGCAATTATCTTTATTGAGAATGATTTTATGCTTGTGTTTCTAATTTCCTAATTTTGTACTTTATAAATTGCAACAGAATGGAACCCTGATATAGTGAAGAATTGTGGTGTTACAGCAATACATGTAAGTTAAGCATCTGGTTATAGTTGTAACCCAAAACGCTTTAGCAGAAACTTACCTTTTCCAATGTTTATAATATTAGCTCCATAATATTTTATTTTAAAAGTCCTCAGTATACAATAGCATGTTTTGATTTCTGAGATAATCTCTATCAAGAACAATGAAATCCATAAAAACTCATTAAAGAACTGCCAGAACAATAATACAAAGTGGCAAGTGTATGCAAGAGCTGTCAGATAACGATTGCCTTGATTCAGTTTGGTGTAAGATGGTGCAGGTGGAAGTTCTGTCATGCTTTCTCCAGCCAGCATCAGAGCTGAAGTCCATACATCTTAAAGTCATCAAGGTTGAAAAACCCTGCTCTATAGAGTACATTTCTGACTTGGCCTACCTTGAACTGCTGACAAAGGGTAATAGTAAATACCAACCCTTGATTTTATATTTCAGGAATAGTTAAAGAAAAACAGAAATGTTAAGCAGCTGAAGTTCAGGTGACTTTTCATCTATACTTGTCGTGGGAGGACATTGGAAAGAATGCTAGAGTGGATTGTGAAGATAGTGTCACAATCCGATGCAATGAAGGATATCAAACACAGATGAAGGCTTGAACTTTGTTTATTTTACACCGGCACAAACTGACACCCACACTTAGTGAAAGAGAAAATTGTTGGAGCTATCGCTCTGTGCTCCCCACCACCTGATAAAGCCCTCAACCCCATTATTAGTGTAGCCCCACCCTGTTGCTAACCAATCCCGCCCGCCTCCGCCCACCTGGCTGAGGAGCCTCCCACATGACAGGCACGTCACTCAAGTCTGCATGATACAGCCTACAGTCCATGTGCTGAGCTAGCTGCTGATCAGTAACTGTAGGACTGCGATCGAGTCAGGGAAGCCTTTTGGGGCCGGCGTGCCTTACAGCTGATCGGGGGGAAGCCCCAGCGTGCCGCCCACATCATTACAAAGCATCCGGAGCCTCCATGAGAGCTGTCGCTGCCAGAGGCCTCTCCACGCTGCACAGCTGATGAGGAAAAGCATCAGAACACTGCCCGAGCCAGCAGGAGCCGTCCGGAGGTTCCAGGTGAGTTTTTGCTGCCGGAGGCCCTCCGCTTGCACCACGACCCCCTGCGACGTGGCAGCCCAAGCGCCGGACATGCCGGGCTGACATGCGGCCCCCTCTACCATGGAGACAGGATCTGGAACACAAAGGTTTACAGTGAGTGGTTTGCAACACACACCCCGGCCTTCCTGGATGCTTCCGATGGAATTTAGCAATCAGTCGAGGGGCCCTGATGTCTCTATCAGGTACCCAGGAGGCCTCGGATAGGGGATACTCCTTCCATAGAATTAAATACTGCAGCCGACCCCTGTGCCACTGGGCATCCAGTATATCTTTTATCTCATAGTGCAGATCACTTCCCACCATTAGAGGGGATGGTGGGATAGTTTTGGGTCCCCTGATTTGGGCTCCGTGGGTCGGTCAGAACAGGCTACAATGGAACACCGGATGGGTTTTTCCCAGCAGACAGGGAAGCCGAAGTTGTATGGTTACAGGGTTGATAACTCGTACAATGGGGAAGGATCCTAGGTACTTAGGGCCTAGTTTTTGAGGCAATTTCAGTTTCAGGTACTTGGTGGACAAATATACCATCTGGCCCACATGGAACGACGGCTGATCCTGCCATTTTTTGTCTGCCTCTTTTTTGTATTCTGCAGCTGCTTGGCTTAAAGCTTCTTTTACATTTTTCCACACCCCCATTGTTTGCTCCATCCATACCTGGATCCCCATATCCGTTGGAGCCACACTAGGACATTCTGGTATTAGCACGAATTTCCGGCCCGTCGCCAACTGGAAGGGGGTAAACCCCGTACTACTATGTACTGCATTATTGTACGTGACTTCTGTGAAAGGTAATAGGTCAGCCCAATCCGTTTGTTGATGTTGTACATAGCATCTTAAGTACCGCTCCACCATGGCGTTAGCTCTTTCCACTGCTCCATTGGTGGCGGGGTGGTATGCTGAGCTTAGGCCTTGTGATGACCCGACCCTAACCAAGAAGTTCCGCCAAAATCTGGCAGTAAATTGCACCCCTCTATCCGATATCACTCTTTGCAGAATGCCATGAAGACGATATATATGGATGAGGAACAACTTGTCCAGTTTCCTAGCTGAAGGGAGACCTGAGCAGGCTATAAAATGGGCCTGCTTTGAAAACAAATCTATTACCGTCCAGATGACAGTATTGCCCCGACTCTCCAGTAGATCTACTATAAAGTCCATCGTGATCTGTTCCCACGGGCGTGAGGGGATTTCCACTGTCTGCAAAAGTCCTAGTGGCTTCCCGGATTGAGATTTCATAGTCGCACATATCACACAACTGCAGACGTAGTCCTCTAAATCTCGTTTCATCTGGGGCCACCAGAACTGCCAGTTGGTAAGATGCAGGGTTTTTAAAAACCCAAAATGGCCAGCTGGGCAAGCATCGTGACACCGTTGCAGTATGTCTAACCTAACAGCCCGGGGAACATATAGCTTGGACCCTTTCCAAGTGAAACCATCTCTTTGGGTAAATAGAGCACGGTTCTCCTTGTACCAGGGGTCTACCGGAAGAGCCGACTGGATGGCCTGAGGGATAGGGCCTCCACCTCCCGATGGAGGGGCTTTCACATCTAGGGCCTGGGTTTTGTCTGTCAGCACGATGGCCTGTACTACCTCCTCTCTGATGCTGTCAAACTGCGGTTTCCTGGAAAGGGCATCTGCTAGGAAGTTCCTACCTGGGGCTATGTATTTCAGGGTAAAATTAAACTGCCTGAAATACATTGCCCATCGTACCTGCTTCGGTGACAACCGTTGGGGGTTGGCCTCCAAGTTCTTGTGGTCTGTCCACACCTCGAAGGGCACATCCCCCCCTAATAAATGACACCGTGTGACTAGCGCCCATCGGACCGCAAAAGCCTCCTTCTCCAAAATTGGCCAATTATGTTCGGTCTCCGTCAGCTTACATGACATGTAGGCACATGGTTGCAGTGCTCCTTCCTCGTTCTTTTGTAGAAGGACTGCAACCAGTGCCATGTCACTGGCGTCAGCCTGCACCATGAAAGGCTGAGTCGGGTCTGGGTGTCGGAGGACCGGTTCTTTGGCGAACAGAGCTTTTAACCATTCGAATGCTTGCTGGCATTGGAGAGTCCATTGTATGGGGTGACCTGGATGGAGTTTCCCGGTTAGGTGTTTCGTCTTCAGCAAGTCAGTGAGTGGTAGGGCTACTTGAGCAAAGGATGGGATAAATTGACGGTAGAAGTTGGAGAAACCCAGGAAACTTTGTAAGTGTTTCCTGGTTTTGGGGGCTTGCCAGTCTATTACCGCATTCACTTTAGAGAGGTCCATCTCCACTCCCTTCGGCGAGATACGGAATCCCAAATAGTCCAATTGAGTGTGGTGAAACTCGTACTTGGAGAGTTTCACATACAGGTGAGCAGCCAATAGTTTTCTGAAGACCTGGAGGACTAAGGTGATGTGCTCCTCCATGGTTTTTGTATATATAAGTATATCATCTAGATACACCAACACCCCCTTATATAAATGGTCCTGTAAGACTTCATTAATAAACTGCATAAATACAACGGGAGCGCCTTGCAGGCCAAGTGGCATCACCTTAACCTGGTAACTCCCCAGAGGGCAATTAAAGGTGGTTTTCCATTCATCCCCTGCTTTTATTCGTATCCTATAGTATGCTTCTCGTAGGTCTACTTTAGTAAATACTCTTCCCTCCGCCAAATGGGCCAGCATATCTTTCATTAGCGGAAGGGGGTATAGATGTTCCACGCATACTGCATTGATCCCCACACAAACGCAACCCCCCCCCATCTTTTTTCTCCCTAAACAGGACAGGCGCGGCAACTCGGGATCTTGCGGGTTGAATAAAACCCCGTTTCAAGTTCTTATCTATGTAAGCCCTCATCTCCTGTAACTCCACTAGGGTCATGGAGTACATTCTGGGCTTTGGTAAGACAGCCCCGGGGAGTATCTCTATCCCGCAATCGGTGGGGCGGTTTGGGAGGCAAGGTGTCACATTCTTTTTCGCTAAAGACCTCCTTCAAATCCGCTTATACCTCAGGGTAGCCTAGGCTTCTATGGTCCTGTGACTGTGCTACGGTCCCCAACCCACCCTGGATGGAGGTAGATGTCTGGGATTCTTCATGCGGCAGCGGGGAGGGCCCCAGACCGATCCACAGGTGACGGCAACCACCACCCCACCAGATCGTAGGGCCCCACTTGTCCAGCCAAGCTAAACCTAAAACTATATCCTCGGTTATTTTCTGTACTACCATGAACCGCAGGGATTCCCGGTGGGCTCCCATCTCCAGAACTACCTCCTCCATCATGTGGGCCGCTGGCTGCCCTCCTAGTAGTGAACCGTCCATTTGCTCAAACTTTATGGGCCTGGACAGCTGCTGAAGCCCCACCCCAATGCTCTTTGCAACCCCTGCGCTCATCAAGCAGCGGGTGCATCTGGTATCCACCAACGCGGAACAACTCCTCCGTCTCTGTGCTTCTATCACTACTGGGATCACGAACGGCTTAATGGCCATACTCACCATTGGGTCAGCTGCTGTGTCCTCCTCACTGCCGCTGGTGTCCGGTTCATCTGTTGGGTGAGCTGCCACCACCTCCCCGGGGGTCACCGGTACAGTCTGTCAGGGTCCCCATAACCTCTCTGGCGTAGGCTTGGTGCTCTTCCGTGCTGTCCCCTGCCGGCTGGAAGGGATCATAGTTGACTTTCCCGGCCCTGCCTCTGCACACTCAGCTGCTCGATGGCCCGGTTTTCCATATCTGAAGCACGTCATGGGTGGCCTTGATGTCACAGGTGGACCAGGTTCTGTCACTGTTTGGGGCTTCACAGTCATGGTTGGCTTCTTGCAGGGAAGCCAGCGGGTCGGAACGGGACTTTCTGTCCCCAAACACCTCCCTTCAGCCTATCTTCCTTGAAATGGTGTATTATCAAACGTTCTGGCCAGCCTCGTACCTTGCCAGCCAGACATCGAAAGTCTTTGATATATTCCCTCACATGTCTTCCCCTTTGCCGTACAGCCAGGAGTTCCCCCTCTGCCTGCTGGGATCTGGTGATGTCTTCGAAGCACTCCTGGAGTGCCACCAGGAAGAGACCCAGGTCCCCTAACTCCTCCGCGTGCTCCCCATATAAATCGGCTACCCAGTCTGCTGCTTCTTCCTCCATCACAGTGGTTACCACCAGTACGTGGTCCCATTGGGAGGTATATAGGTGGCCATACCTATCCATATGGTTCAGGACCTGGCCAATGAATAGGGCCACCTTCTCCGGGCTCCCGTTGAATATGGCCTTTATGGTAGGAGGGTCCCAATGTCCTACATCTGCTGGCCCTGACCACCACCCACCACGAGATGGGGAATAGGACCCTGATCTCCATATCCCCTGGGTCTCTCTTCCTCCAGTCTCAGTCCATAAGAGACCCTGCTATCCTGTACCTCTTCTGTTGGTGGCCGAATCTGCGGTCCCAATGGCCCTTTGAGATGAACACCATTGGGGGTTGCAGGGGTCTCGGAGATGTCTTGGCACTGTTCCCAGGTGATGTGTCTCCTGTGGAGTTCGGGCCACCACCTTAGAGTCCTGCCAACCCCTACTCCGGCCCCGGAACCCCACAGTGCCAAACATCTCCCATAAGACCTCTATCGTTTGGCTGCCAACCACTGTAGAATAGCTCCACTCATCATCATCCGATATTCTTCGCTCCCTCCATTGAGAGAAATGGACCCCAAAAGGGGTAAGCAATGGTTCAGGGGGTGGTGGGGCCCTGTAGTCCATAGTCCCCTGAGCCCCCAGCCACCACTCCTTTACTCCACTCTGACCAGCCTCCAACCCCTCCTGGCCTTTCAAAGGCCTTCCTTCTTGGCGTTCCTTCGGCCTGATGGCCTGTGAAACGCTCTCTACTGGGGCCACAGCTTCCAGCCCAGGTTCCTCTGCTGCTACTACAGTATCTTCTCGGTCAGCAGCTTCTAACCCTGGTACTGTACCTTCAGCCATGCCTTTTTGGTAGAGGAGCTCCAACAAACTGTCAGGTTCCGATGCAATGAAGGATATCAAACACAGATGAAGGCTTGAACCTTGTTTATCTTACACTGGCACAAACTGACACCCACACTTAGTGAAAGAGAAAATTGTTGGAGCTATCGCTTCATGCTCCTCACCACCTGATAAAGCCCTCAACTCCATTATTAGTGCAGCCCCACCCTGTTGCTAACCAATCACGCCTGCTTCCGCATGCCTGGCTGAGGAGCCTCGCACATGACAGGCACATCACCCGAGTCCGCATGATACAGCCTACAGTCCATGTGCTGAGCTAGCTGCTGATCAGTAACTGTAGGACTGCGATCAAGTCAGGGAAGCATTCCGGGGCCGGCGCACCTTACAGCTGATCGGGGAGAAGCCCCGGCACACCACCCGCATCATTACAAAGCGTCCGGAGCCTCCATGAGAGCTGTCACTACCGGAGGCCTCTCCACGCTGCACAGCTGATGGGGAAAAGCATCAGAACACCACCTGAGCCAGCAGGAGCTGTCCGAAGCTTCCAGGTGAGTTTTTGCTGCCAGAGGCCCTCCGCTTGCACTGCGACCCCCTGCAACATGGCAGCCTGAGTGCCAGATGCGGCAGGCTGACAGATAGTATATGTGATATTGTACAGAATGACTGTATTTATCATGAGAGCACATAGAAAATTGAGTAGATTAACCTTTGAGGTCTTCTAGACCAACCCCCTGCTCAGACAGGAAACCCTATACCATTTCACACAAATTGTTGTCCAATCTCTTTTTAAAAATTTCCAGTGTTGGAGCATCCAATACTTCTGGTGGCAAGTTGTTCCACTGATTAATTGTTCTAACTATCAGGAAATTTCTCCTTCAGTTCTAGGTTGCTTCTTTCCTTGATTAGTTTCCATCCATTGCTTGTCTTGCCTTCAGGTGCTTTGGAGAATAGATTGGCCCCTCTTCTTTGTGGCAACCCCTTAGCTATTGGAACACTACTATCATGTCACCCCTAGTCCTTCTTTTCATTAAACTAGATATGCCCAATTCCAGCAACCATTCTTTATATGTTTTAGCGTCTAGTTCCCTTTCTTGTTTTCTCGAACATTTCTTCTTCAATTTGTCCATATTATCACACCAATACAAAAATAAGTGTTTGATCATTGTGACATAGTTTGTGATGTAACAAATATGCTATTTTCATCTATCCCCCCCCCAAAAAATCCCCAGTATCCTCATTGGTAAAACCCATTATGATGTCATTATTCCTTCCTAAGTGATCAAAAAGAAATTTTCACAACTCCGGGGCAAAATAAGCCTTAAGGTAGCAAACAAGAAACAAGAGCAAGATAGTAGAGGAGAAAAGGCGGAGGGGGGGAAAAGAACAATATTGGGGGTTTTTAAGATTATGACCAGCAGACCCTGTGCTTGTTGCATGATTTGTCCTTGCTGCCCAGGGTGTAATAGCTTCAAGAAATGTCTAAAATCATGCGGTCCAAAGAAATCCAGCCTGTGCTGGAAGTTTATGTTTACGGATGAACGGAACTGTGATTGTTGCTACTGCCCACATGATGATGACACCACCTGCCAGTGCTGTCACTGTGCGTTCTCAGAAAGCCCCAATTGTCGCTGGTGCTGCTGCTCCTGTGCTAATAATAGAAACTGCAAGTGCTTGTGCTGTACCGAGGAGAATAATGAATGTCAGTGCTATGAAAGTCGGTGTTGCACTTTTCCGTATTTGCCATACAGACGTGGAGCTAAATTACGAAAAAGGTAAGAGCAGTCAAATGTTGCTTCTTTGGGGAATCTTCTTCAAACCACATTGATCCATCACCCTGAGTAGTGTGTGTGTGTGTGTGTGTGTGTGTGTGTGTGTAACTGGCGCTCTTAAAGATCAAATGTGGAATTATTATTAGGCTAGTTCAGACCATAAAGCAGCAAGTTTCTTCAAAATAGTTTATCAAATTCTACAGCATTAGATTATGAGAATTCTGCAATTTCTCTTAGAATATCCCCTTGTAAATGTTTAGCCAAACATATCCTAAAAGTGGCTTGTAAATATTAAAAAGTACCGCAATTGCTACCCTTAAGCATACCACTTAAAAGGCTGTAAATTGCAGGTGGAAGATGTAAAATGTCAATTTTTTTTAAAAAAAACTGCTAGGTGAAGGAGTAAACAAAAAGTTAAATCCTAACCAAATGCAAAATACTAATTGTTCTCTTCTTCTGGAAAGGAATAACTATGGAACCTAAACCTATAACTCACATTTTAAATGCAATTGCAGTATTTTCTATTTGGAACACAAATAAAAACAATTAACTATTAAAAAGATATTCACATCCATGTAACACACGATGTGAAGAAATGAGAAGCAGTTTAGTTTTCTGTTTGTATATCTCTTTCCAATTCGTATAATATTTTTATGACATGGTACTCTGATCCTTTACCATTATCTACAGAATTTTGGCAACTGTTACAGATTTGAAAAACTCAAGAAAATCTAAAAAGGCTTGAGAGTTCTCAGAAATGTAACAAGCCATTAAAGCGAAGGTGGGAGATTTGTGGCCCTTCAGATGTTGCTCAATTATTAATACCTTAGGTAGCACAGCTAATGGTGAGGGATGCTGGGAATTGCAATTCAGAAATATCCACAGGTCTACATATTCCCTGCTTTTGCATTCTAAATCTATTTCAACAGAAAGAGGTAACAGGGTAGGAAGGACTTGAATCTCACATCACCAATTTTGTAGCCTATTGACTTTCCCCAAAGCTTCTAACCCTGTTTGTGGGCTAATTGTAGAATTATTATTTTAAGTTTGATAATTATGAACATTAGTGGCATCCTTGGACATAACTCAGACGTTTCTGTATTGGTTTTATTTTCAGACTCAGAAGCCGAGGGGCAAGTGATACATCTGTCATTACATTGGATAAAGAACCTTCTGGACATGCTTTCATTGACCAGCTTGTATGCCCATTGTGCCAACGAATGTTTCTCCGCCCATTTATGTTGCCATGTAATCACTGCATTTGTGATAAATGTATCATGCAGAGCAGACTGAATGCTGAAATTACAGAGAGTTTCTACATCATCACATGTCCAATCTGCAACAAAGCACATTGCCTACCATTTTCTAAGAAAATGTATCTGAGGATTAATTATTTAAGGGCGAGATTGGCTAGAAAGTATATGCGCCGATACGGTTTCCTAAGATGGAGGTTTGACAAAAGCTATATCCCAATCTATTGCCAGATTTGCGATGAGAACAAGGCGGACAAGAGATGTTTGTCATGTCAGCTGAACTACTGTAATTTTTGCCTGAGGAATTATCACCAAGATATTTCTTCCTTAAATCATGCCTTTGCTAAAATTAGTGATGACATCTGGGAAGACAAAAACTGCTTAATCCATGGTGAAACAGCGCTTTCCAAATACTGCCTTGAAGATCACGAACTACTATGTGAATATTGTGCTGAGGCTCAACATAACGATCATAACAAAGTTTCTTTATCAGTAGGATGTACGAAAATGTCTGCTATGTTATTTACGACTATTGCAAAGTTTAAAAAAGGTTCCTATTTAAATTATTTTCTTTCTGCTTGATATTTTCTTAGTTGCTATACTATATCTAATCAATGTAAATGCTAAAACCATCAGAGATTTCTCTAAGGTTAAAAGTTTCCTAAGTTCCTAAATAAGTGGATTTTGATCAATGGAGAATAAACTGTCTAGCTCAGTGGTTCTCAACCTGTGGTCCGCCATCCCCGGGGGGGGTGCAATGTTGTCACAGGGGATCCGCGAAGGCTTGAAAAAAATGTTATGATTTAAATCTTGAGTTGAGTCTTGGAGGTTCGTGGCCATGGTCCGCGGTGAAGAAAAGATTGAGAACTACTGCTCTAGCTTATAGCTATCTAGTGGCCTTGCAATATCTGGCTGTAGATAATACATGAAGCTCATAGTTTGCTTTTGGGAAAGTTATTATTTCTCAGCTTAATCTATTTTAGAGTTGGATGATTAGCTCAACATACAGTATGTCTGACAAATGAACATATAGACCTTGAAAGCACAGAAATATGATTTCTGAAAGGCCCTTTATGATTGCTTTTGAATTTCTTATATTAACATGCTAATTTTTTCTTCAGAAGTCCCAGGATAGTCATCGTTCTTCCATAATTAGCTGGAAGGCACATGTAGGCATTCGTTACTAAACATAATTATGAAAATAAAAGCAAAAATGTTCAAATGCATTGACACAGTGCAAATACTGCCTTTCATAGTTGCACCTCAATGGCAGATAGAACGAAGAAATGTGCAGGTTGCAATGTGACTGCAGGGCTCATGTTTTGTCACACTTCCTCCTGCTGAACCACCTTAGGGGTGATGAAGTCATACACACACTCAGGCATGTATATAGGCACAGACATATAAAGACCTACCGTTAACATAGTTATCTCTGCCTCACACAATCTCTTTTCACAATCAAAACATATTTTCCCATCCACTCAAAACTCCAGTTTTTTAAAAAAAATCTCTTGATCCTTATCTTTCATTGTTCAAACGTTATAGAACAATAGGAAGCAATCAAATCTATTCTTTGGGAAGGGGAAGTATTGCTTCTAGTGAAGCAGAACAGTTTTGCTGAGGGTACAGCCATAACATGCTTTTGAGTCTGTTTTAATTTCTGAATTTTTTGGCATAAAAGAGTAAAGTCTCAAAGCCTAGCGTATTCCCTATTGCCCTTTCCAGATTATTAGGCATATGGCAGGTTCAGCAGTTCTGATGATCACAGCATTAGGCTCGACTACTAAGGCAGTCAGACATTATAGAGCCATGGAATTAAATGTGAAAAATTTCATTTAATTACAGTTTAATGTAAACCAAGTAGACATGCTTCTGTGTTCATTTATGAGCTACACATAGCTTGACAAAATGCTGGGTATAATTAATTATTACTTTTTCAAAGTGTATAAATACTGCTGTGAATAACAAATTGATGCAATGTTGCTATATAGAATTAAATAATTAAAATTATTTAAGGTAAGATGCTGTTTGGTTTTTTCCCCATCCCTATGGAGTGGGATTCAAAGATGATCTTTTTGATTTATTGGCAAACGATGGTTTCAAGAACAAAAATGGCCTGTTGAATTTCTCCAAGCCACTTGAAACTGAGAGAAAAAATATCTAACATTTTCTGGGGAATTGGGCTCATCTGTAATGACAGATACATAGGTTCTTGCTTTTTCCAACAAATAGAAATGATCTCACAGGAAATGGAGGTTAGCAGCAAACTGCAAAGCAACCTTGTTCTAGAATAAGGAAAAGAATTGTTAAAGAAACTTATTTTCAGAAAAATATATATTCTTAAAAATTTCACAACAGTTTACTTAATTATTGATTAATCCAAATCTTAATCTGAAGCTTGTTTTTTTCTCAAGACAGAATGAATAGATTTATAGAAGTCTAACTTACAATTTTTATTATAGTACCATCACATCATAAATTTTCTGGAACTGAACAATATTATACTTTCAAATATATGTAAATTGGAGTGGAAACTCTCTCATCTCCAAAATTGGTTAGCCTGTGTTAAATCTAATATTAATCAATTTTCTATCTTGTGAACAAGAATGGTATCCTTCAAAATAATATCAATTATCATTATCTTGATTCTTCTGTTGCAGTCCGTTATGTAATCGATAATGACCTAATGGAAGTCCTTGTATTAAAAAACAATTTTAAATCTTACAAAGAAGCCAAAAGGAAAGAGATCAGGAATGGTTTTATGAGGTTACGGATGATCATTCAAGAGCGTGAAAAAGAACTGATGGAGGCAGTAGAAAACCTTGAACTTCAGAAACAAAAGGCACTTTATGAATTTGCAAACCATGCAACAAGGAAAATTGATCAAATGGACAGCCTCATGCAATATTCTAAGGAAGCTTTAAAAGAACAAAGCCCTATTGCATTCCTGCAATCTGCCTGGGGCTTAATAAAGGAAGTAGAAGATATAATTGCAAGTCTTTATCAGCCCAACCCATACCTTAAGGAAGATCCAATAAAGCATCTTAAAGTCAACTTTGAGGAGCTTGCTGAACACCTAATAAGCATTTTCCCATCAATCCGCCATAAATTACGATATGAACAAATGGGCAAAAGTCCTTATCCTTGCGGTTCTGATGTCATGATTCCAAGGACTGTTTCAAGTGCACACATTTCAAATCCACTAGGACTGAACAGAAGTTTCTCCTTATCATCATTTCATTCACTGACTGAGCAAACCTATTTGGGCAGTGAACTGCATATTAGACCAAAATCATCACCACCAACAGAACTGAAAGGGAATCAATTGTATTCTATTTGGAATGCCTCATCAGATACTTCAAAAGATATAAGAAACTATCCAAACTATGGACCCAGTTACAATCCAGATGTACAGGAAGAATATTCTTCACCTCCAGGTCTTGTTGTTATTTACCAAACTCTTGTCTACCCAACTATTGCTAAGGTATGAATTCCTGTAAAATGTTTTTATTCTCTGACCTTGCAATCAATATGAGCATTCACACTTTCTCTAAATGCAAATAATACTGGATAATACCGTGTTTCCCCTATAATAAGACATGTCCCGGTAATAAGCCCAACAGGGCTTTTCGGGACATGCGTTGAAATAACCCCCCCTGAAAATAAGGCTCCCCCAACGACTTTCCGGGGAAAGGGGGGGTCATGCCGGGAGCCGCTGTTTTTGCGGTGGGCACTTTTTTGGCTGGGAGAGCAAGAGCAAGCGAGAGGCAGGTGCGCACACACCCCGCGGGACTAGCTTGGCTCCTCTGGGCTCTGCCTACGGCAATTTGAAACGCGGTCCTGCCTGCGAGGAAGAGGAGGCAAGCATTGATCCCTGCCTCGCCGGCACCTCGCAGGCAGGAGCGCGTTTCAAAACGCTGCTGGAGGCAGCCCAGAGGAGCTGAGCCAGTCCCATGGGGTGTTCGCGTACCTGCCTCTCGCTTGCTCTCTCTCTCTCCCAGCCAAAAGAGCGCCCACCGCAGAAAGAGCGGCTCCCGGCCGGGAGAGCGAGAGCAAGCGAGAGGCGGGTGCGCACACACCCCGCGGGATTGGCTCGGCTCCTCTGGGCTGCCTCCTGCAGCGTATAAAAACACGCTCCTGCCTGCAAGGAGGGGGCGAGGCTGGTCGGGTACAGCGAGCCCACAAGCGCAGGGCTTCAGCAGCAGACGGGCACATCCAGCCCATCCCTGTCACCGCGCATGCAGCGGCCGAGGCTTTCCAGTCACCTGCCAGGGGAGCCGTGTGCTGGCCTGGAGCTGCTGCCGCTGTTCCCCGCGGTGGAGGTGCTGGTGCGCCGCGACTCTCGGGCACTCGCTGCTTGTGCCTCTGCGGCTACTGACATTGCAGAGCCCTGCAGTCAGCTAGAGAGCACCAGGCCACGGGTCGGTCTTGCCGCCCCTTCGGGTCTGCCTCCTGCCCCCACCTCCCTCGCTCGCTTGCCGGCTCGGGCCGCTCATCCTCCACCGGCCCTCCCCACGTCCTTCAGATGGGGGATGCAGGCAAGGGCGGTGTGTGGGAATCCCCTGCAGGAACAGCCACCCATTCCTCAGTGTTGTGTCCACTGACCCTCCCCCACCTCCGGCTCTCAAGCGAAGCGGGAGGGGGAAGAAACTCTCGCAGACTGCCTGAGGCAAAGCACCTGCCTTTCCTCCTTCCTTCCCTCCCCCCTCTCTCTCTCAGCAGGAACCTTTGGGCTGCACGCTGCAGGCAAGAAATCTTTCTCTCTTCCAAACTCCACCAGAAATGAATCTTTGTGAGACTCATCGCGCCTGCGCAGCCTCTTGGAGCGAAAGGGCAGAAAGATTTCTTGTGTTCAGCGTGCAGCTAAAAGATTCCTTCTCCTGGTGCTGTGTTTTAAGTGCATTCTTCCCCCTCCCCTTCCGAGAGAGAGAGGAGCATGTTTGGAAGTGACAAGGAAGCACGTGCCCAGCTGCTTCTGCCGCTGAGTCCGGCTAGAAGTTTTGCTGGCAGCTCAGCTTCCTCAGGCAGCCCGCGAGTGTTTCTTCCCCCTCCTGCTTTGCTCGAGAGCCGGAGGCGGGGGAGGGTCAGTGGACACAACACCAAGGAACGCGACGGAGCTACAAGTGTCAGGTAAGATGCGCGTCTCACGGTGGTGCACAATTTGGGGGTGGCAGGGGAGGCGGGGCGGGGCGGGAGACGTGCATCCTACCTGGGACTTGGAGCTCCATCACGTTCCTCGGAGAGAGAGAGAGAGCAAGCGAGAGGCAGGTGCACGCATGCCCTCCTCTGGGCTCTGCCTCCGGTGGAGTTTTGAAACATGCTCTGAGCCCAGAGGAGCCAAGCCTGTCCCGCCAGGCATGCGCACACCCGCCTCTCACTTGCTCTCTCTCTCCGAGGAACGTGACGGAGCTACAAGTCCCAGGTAGGACGCGCAGCTCTCTTGCGTTCCTCGGAGAGAGAGAGAGCAAGCAAGAGGCGGGTGTGCACACACCCGGCGGGACTGGCTCGGCTCCTCTGGGCTCTGCCTCCGGTGGAGTTTTGAAACATGCTCTGAGCCCAGAGGAGCCAAGCCTGTCCCGCCAGGCATGCGCACACCCGCCTCTCACTTGCTCTCTCTCTCCGAGGAACGTGACGGAGCTACAAGTCCCAGGTAGGACGCGCATCTTGCGCCCCGCCCTGCCCAACCTGCCACCCCCAAAGGACACCCCCCCCCG
>QLTV01000247.1:1199787-1251566 GCA_003457575.1 Thermophis baileyi
ATTCCTAAGAGGTCTGTAAGGGGCGTGCATAAGCGCACCAGTGTGCCTACCGTCCCTGTCCTACTGTCCTATTGTCCTCATCTATCTGTATTCACTTTGATTATGTTTATGTTTATACCTATACCTGCTATCTTGTACATGTTTGACAAATAAATAAATAAATAAATAAATAAATAAACATTTATATGTTTCATTTTTCCTCCACTGTTTTTTACTTTATAACTATTCAGATGAAAATTCCATCAAGAACACATATTAAGATTTAATACAATTGTCCTAATAAAGATTTTTTTTAGACATAGACTATGAGAAACAATTCATGAATTCATAATGAATAGAGCAAGCTGTCTCTTAAATCCTTAGAGCAGAGAACATTCTTCTAAAATGAACCTTGAACAGATATATTGTTTTGGAATATTTATTCACATGCCTCCAAATTTGAAAACATTCTGAGGTGTCTGTTTAGTATTTTTAATTCGCACTCCTTGTTTTGCTTGAACATTTGCCACATTATTTGATCTTTAAAAAAGTTAAAATCTTTAAAATGTATTGATTTTTAACATTTCTTCAGCAATAGTATTAAATAATCCTTCATTTTTATTTGGTTGTTGTTGCTGTGCCAAAAGAAAAAAAAAGATGAAATGTTGAACGTGTCTTTTCAAGGTGGTACAATCCCAACTCTACATTTTACTGGCATTACATTGAATTGATAGCCGTTTAATTATTTGTAATGAGTGGGGAAAGACTTGTTCTAAACAGATGCAGGATAGAGATGGACTCACATCTGCAGCCGGGAAGAGACATTAACTAATGGTTGCTTTCAAGTTGCTTTTTTAGTTTATTTGTATTCTTATAGTTTTACTTATATATAATGAATAGAAATGTTTATTTGTCCAAATACTTTAGCTTAGAAAGCAAAAAGAATCAATAAAGTATTTATCTGGTTGGGGAAAGAGGGGAGGAGAGAGATACACTCTAATGGAGGAACTATAATACAATGGCACATTTCCAAAGGATGCATAGATTCTTCTCATTGAGTAAGGTTTACTTGGACATATGTTGGAAGAGAACTTTGTTAGTTTATGGGAGTCAAATATTTAATTTAATTTATTAATTTTAAGCAGTGGCTAACTGCACTTAGACTCCAGATGGCTTATAAGAAAACCAAGAATGGTTTGTGGTAGGGCCTTTTCCAACAAACAAATTTAATCAAAAATCATAACTTTTCATGAGCTGCAGCTCACTTCATCAGAACCACAGAATGGGAAGACAGATTGATTGTAAAGATGTAGGTTACATGTGAGTCAGAATACACCTAACTTATCAGTTAACAATTGTGATATGTTACAAACTTGTTGTGTTTTGAGGCCTTTTGAGGTTACCTGAAACTTTTTGGTGTATTTGACTTCAGCAATCTCTCAGTCATTTTTTCCAAAATGGTCACAATGAAGTCTATAACAGAGTTCTTAAGGAATTTGAAATGCTCTTATATTACTTTGTCCTTAATTTGAGTCTTGATGTCAAATACGTGTCTATAAATTATTTATTTCCCTTTCCTCTGAACTCACCCCAGTTTTAAGCAAGCCTAAACCATATGCCTGCTCTACCCCTAATCTTAGTGATGCAGTATATGTTGCTACATGATGAAATTCCTCAGATTTTTGTAAGATTTACTTTCTTGTACATATTCATGAGATTGCAGTTTTATAGAAGTAGCGTTAAAAGTTGTTAAGTAGTTATCTTTCTTTAAAGGAAAGGTGTGACTACATACTGTATGTCTGGAGAGACATACAAGTTAATAAATGCTTTGTTTGATAAGACCAAATGTGCAACAGTCTTTCAAATAAGAGGATATCAAAAAAAACTTGTTAGCAACTGATAGCTAAAATTACAACAAAATCATGTCGACAAATGAAATCCTGCAACTGAACTATTTCAACTTTTTCGTGAAACTAAAGGCCTCATCTCAAAGATTTCCATTGTCCCAAATAATTACAGGAAGAAAATATAATGGAAGATCCATTGTTTAGGGATGTTCATCTTCATCTTTTGACAAACCTTAGTTTCAGTAATAACTCCAGTATATCATGATTTATTTGAACATATTTCTTAAAAAATGTTAATGTGTTTATTTATTTAAAAACTTATCTTACTGATTTATTTAAAATAGTTTTTTTGAAAAATATCTTATTTATGCATGCCAATACCTTTATTCCTGCTTACTCTCTTGAGACATCTGTCTTGTACCTTTGTTTCTATAGCTGATTGACAATCATAGTTCTGCTTTCCATTGTAGGTGATGACTCCAGATGTGCGTACCAAAGCCAAAGCCAGATGGGGGTTGCTGAGAAATGTTCAATCTGCTTTCCGCAGATAATCCTGAACTACAGATCTATAAATCATTTTAAGGAGGAAGCTGAAAGTAAGCTATCAGAGAGAATCCCGTTATATTTTTTCTTTTCTTCATTCTTTTTAAATTAAATTTGTGAGCTAAGATCTAACATTGGAACATTCCTTCCAAAATAAAGAGGTTCATAAAATAAAATTTCAGGTCTTGTATTTTATATTTTTACCAATTTTTCATTGAAGATGGTTAAAAAATTACATTGCTTAAGAAATACATGATGAAAAATCCCTTAAATAAATTCTGTGGTGTACCAAAACTTCAAAGGCACATAATAGATATGTTTTCATATGGAAATGAAGGGATCACTCTTTATCTTGTCAATCCAGAGCCTTGGTTCATGTTTCATTTTAATTGGATATTGGAAATTACCTTCTGGATAAAATACTTGAGCAGTCCCCTATTATAGATTGTGCCTGAAATTTGTAAGAATTTTATATGCTGTTTTCACCTCATTTACTTATCCTTTGGTCTTTAGCAGAATTCTGCTACAACACTCATTACCATCTGTACATTTTATACATGATAGGCAGTATATAGATGAATATATAATAAAAAGTTCAGCAACTAGTAAAAAATCAGCAATTAAGTGGAATCCAGTCCCATGTAAGAGTCCACATAAGCATTCATTTATTGACTTCAATTTTTCCAAGCATCAGAGTCTTCTCCAGTTACTCTTGCCTTTGTATTATGTGCCAAAGTATTTAAGCATTAGTTTCACCATTATTGCTTCCAGTAAATAGTTTGATTTTACTTTATCTAATCTAGAATTATTCATTCTTCTTGTGGACCAAGGAATATTTAGCAATTTTCTTCAGCACCATCTCTCAAAGGCATTTTTTTTCCTGCAGCCTTTCTTACAATCCAGCTTTCACAGCAGTGGTGGTATTCCTACCGGTTCTGTGGGCGTGGCTTGGTGGGGGGAGATCATGTGACTGAGTGGGTGTGGCCAACTTGACATCACTCACAGCTACACCCACTCAGTCACATGACCACCACCACCCACCAAGCCATGCCTACAGAACCTGGTAGGAAAAAAATGAATTTCTACCTATCTACCTATTTTCTGCCCAGGCCTAGCCTAATCTGTCAAAGGCCTCCTCCTGCATGCCGCCCGCTCTCCTTTCACCAGTCCCATTTCCACTCCTTCAGAAGCCCCGGCCCTAGCTCCGCTTTCTCCACCACGACTGCCTCTTTCTTTGGGCTTACCTTCCTCCCACGGTGGCTGGTCCGGACTCCGGAAGGCAAGCTCTCTTTTTTGGTGCAACTGCAAGAAGCCTCCCAGCCGCTGCCTCTTTGCCAGCCACTTCCCAGCAGCGGTGGCTGGCTGGACGTCGCTGAAAACTACCGGAGGTCTCAAACGCACCAAAAAAGCCGCTGCCGTCACCACCCTGTTCTTCTTCTGTGCACATGCACCCCATTGCCTGCTGCGCTGGAGGGACTTGCCCGGGCAAGTCCAAGCGGAGTGGCGCAGCAGGCAATGGGGTGCCTGACCCTAACTCTAACCCTAACCCTAACCCTAACCACAATGGAGCCTTGCCACCATATTAACATCTTTCTTACCAGGCATAAGAGTGTCCTTACATATAGGACATTACACGAATGGAGATTTGAGGATACTAATAGATGAGTTAATAAATCTGAACTATCCATATCAAACTTCTTTTTTCTAGTAAAGAGATTCTATTAACTGACTCAATAAGCTTTCCTAACATACCTCCAAATGGCTTGGATCAACTCACATGAATCCTAGTGAGGAGAATCATGCAAATTAGGCAAAGGTGCCCCAATTCATATTTTGGCATCACTATCAACCTAAAAATGTAAATCAAGACAAAGCCATGGGTGCTAGGCTCTTCTCAAATAGCTAGTCAAAAAATTGCAAGGACAGACTTCCACAAATACAAAAGTTCTAATAAGTAGATCTAAACAGCTAATGAAACTATTGTGAAAGAATTCCAGTGCCCTTTGTATCTGAAATGTCCTATGTATGCTGAAATCAAGGCTTAAACCATTGTGTGTGTGTCTCTCCCCCCATGCAATAAGCCATTCTCTTCTGAGCAAACGTGTTGTTTTCCCTTTTCTCTTCTTTTGACAATGGATCTGATACTACACTATTTGCTTGTGACCATGGAAGAACTGACTCTGAAATAGGGCACCAAATTCTGCAGCACAACCACTTAATAAAACTTTGCTTTAAAAATGATTTGTTTATATGCTTAAGAACATGTTAGCATAGCAATTGAAACTGATGTAAATTAATACTAGCAAACTATGGACCTTTTGTTTTCTGTCAAATTCAGCAGTTCACTTTCATCTTCATTTTATCAGTGGCCCTAAGGATGCTTGTCAAACCCTTATCTTATTCTCACCTGTTTGCTAATTCATTTCACTGTTTTTCCTTCCCTTGCTAACTTAAAATTTGATTGACTTAATCACACTAATCCCTCTTTGTTGCCATTTATAAACTCTGAGCTATTAGGGAGACATACCTTTCAGTGACACTTGGCAAATAAAGAGGTTCTCTCAGCAGCCCAGGAAATATATTTATTTATATTTATATTTATAAATAAGCATAAAGGGAGAAAATCAAAAGCCATATTCTCCATTCCTTTGGAGACCTGATACTTAGGGGCATTAGGAAGGCAAAAGGTTTCTTTGTGTGCCCACTGAGTGTAGCCCTGCCTGCTTTGGGAACCTTTAACAATGCCAGCTATAATAGATGCTTGAACAGAGTTGTGCTATCCTGAATACAGGAATGTGGGTGGTGGTGAAAGACATAAGCAGCATCAGAGAGTCCACATTCACCAATCCTATTGCTTTATTCTCCAAGAGTTTGTCATAAGTTAAGGGGCAGTCAAATTAACCTGCTTCCATTCCATGCCAGTTGATATTTATTCACTCAAGAATCCCTCATGTCCTTTTTTGGAATTAATCTGAGAATTATTTTTTTTTAAGTACGTAAATGCACAAATAAATATTTTTTGAACTTTTGACCCAAGAACTATACTGGTAGATTTAAGCAAATGTAAATCTGATACAAATATTAGCACAAGGATTATGGATTCTTTTGGGAATCTGCAAAATACAACTTTTGCTAGTGAAGATGAGTAGATTAAAGTAATAACGAGAGCAGAATTATGCTCACAAGTCTTACACCCCTGGGCTTCTTCTGTTGAGAACCTAGTCTAATCAGTGTATAAATCAGGAAAGGCTTTTAAAGTGCAGAAGCTGATCATCTTTTATGCCTCTCAGTATAGATTTTTCAAACATCAGATAGTAAAAAAAATCAGATTTCAAATTTAGTCAATGCTAATTTTATACAAAACTTCCAAATTTATTCATTAAAAAGGATGAAAAGAACTTCGGATTTTAAAAATTGGTATGAGAAAGAAAGTGGCAGATGTGTCCTTCCTTAACCCTAATCAAGCACTAATTGATGTGCTAAGAGTGGATGATCAAAAGCAGCTCTCATCATTCCATGTCAACCCATTGGGACCCCTGCCTATTAGCATAGTTTATGAATCCATCCACTGAGCTCTCAGGAATTTAAGCAGCCTCTTCCTTCTGGTTTTGTGGCATTGGTATTCAGAAGAAAACACATCTTTTCATATTAGCCTGCCTTCACTTCAGCTGTCCCATCTCCATTCCAGCTTGCCTTTCTCCTTAAAAAAAAAAGTATTAAATCCCTTGCACACCATTCAGCAACTGTCTTCTGCAAGCACAGCTAAATCCCATGGTGATTGGTTGTCTGCAGCCCAATTTATTGCACTCCTTTCCTCAATAAACAGTCAAGGCAAAGCATGGAACAATTTTTCTTATCTATTACCAGCCGCTCCATTTCAGTGGAGGTGGATGTGCAGCTTCATAGCTGGCGCATATGCTTTTTTTAATGCATGTCTGAAAATGAAATTTTAGCTGTTTATAAATAAATAAAACCCACAGTAAGATATTTGCATAATTACTTTTCAAGGTAATGAGTGAGACAAGAGGCCAAAACATAGACACTAAATATCTTCCAAGCAGGCTGCACTGCTAAATAAACACACAGCTCATGTAAGCACTGAGCTGTAGGGCAGACCGAGTTGCACATAATTTATTTAGGGAACAATGTGCAATCTATTTGAGTCAGATGCCATACCAAAGGGAACACATGAAAGACATATAGGTAATTGAATATTAGATGAAACATTATTGTAATTCAAAAATGTTTGTCCCTGGAATCTCTCTTGCCAGCCTCATCATTAAGGAGTTTTGCATACAACAAAGGTGTTTATAGCATCGGACATCATCCAAAGATGTTAGATGATTGGCCTGACTAAAAGGCAAGGATGAAATGATTGCAGCATATTCTGTACATTGAAACAATAACTGGCATCAACTTTTCTGTAAAACAATTTCCTTTAGCCTGGACTCACTGGATTTAGTTAGCTTTCTTTGTAATTATTTATCATGACTGAATTCCTCTCTCTCCTATTTGTTTGGCTATCATTTCACTGTGATTATGAGTTCAGCTTCAATTCAGAAAAAGCAAATATATTTTACCCACTTCTCAAAAAAATAATAATAAACCAGTTAAAGCTTGGATATAATTACATTTAAGGTATGAAGAGACAATCCAAAAGATCCCGGATTCATTCTACATTTGTTCCTGAATCACTTTTACATTGACCTTATTAAACTATGGTTGAAGTATTAAATGGATTTAGGAGCTGGCTTTTGAATATAAATGCCTATCATCTGGTAGAGAGAATGCTCCCACCTACATAAATTCCTATGTGAAGATAGGAAACAAAAGGATTTATTTTTAGTTATTTTCAATCTAATAAAAAATAACAAAATAAGCAACCAAAAATGCAACAGTATTGTGTATTTTACTAAAACTTGCTGGTAATAAGTTTCTCTCAGCTTAAGGAACTGAAGCCTATGTAGACATACAGTATGTGCAGTTGCACTGTAAATAAATCACTGGGTTGATTCAAATAACTGTGCATTCCTTCTACACAGGAATTTTCCATTCCTTCAGTGTTTGAGCTTCTTAAACCATCACCTTCTGTTATATCAAAATTTGTAACCCAGGGAAAGGAAAGCAGGAGATTTGTCTTCCATCTATGATTTAACAGACAGAAACTGTAGCATCTGAAAAGGCCTTGTAGAGTGAAATTCACTGCAGCTTGGCTTTTATTTTGATCAGTATAAAATAGCTACTTAGCAATAGGAAATCTTTTAAAGTAGAAATAATGCTGATAAAGCCAGATAAATCAACTAGGGTTGCCCTCTTCTTTTCCTCTCCTCTCCCATTCTTTGTCTTTCTGAGATTCCTTTCCCTGTGGTATATTTCCCCATCCAGATGGCTATCAGAGGAGAACAAGATTACTTTTATCATAGATCTAAAACAATCTGTTAAAAGCTTAGGTCAAGCTTCAGTCTATTTCTGGATCTAGTACCAAATATAAGATTGATTGTAATAATGCATATTAGCATTAATTTCCCATAGTTATATGCTTGGAAAGCAGTATAAGTGTGCTTTTGCAGGAGAATTGTAAGGGAGCAAGTGCATCTGTCAAAGAATACAGAGGAACTTTCCACAAAACTTTGCTTAAAAGACTATGATGTACAATGTGTGCTCTAGGCTATTGTCAGTTTTGGCCATAAAAGTTCTTCCCTAGACAAGTTTAAGGTACCATGACTTAGGGGGATGGAAAACATTAACAAGCACACTTTGTTTTGGAAAAACTGGAGATATGAATATCAGATCTGTGTCAGGTAAAGTATCTCTTGCAAAAATAGTGTATGTGGTACATGTGGAGCTCTTGAAAACATTTCATGTGTACAAATACTAGGCATTCCAGTCCATTCCAGAATTCAATATTATTTTTCATCAGAAGTCAAACTATAAGTACACAAACCTATATACAGAAAGAGTATAAATATTTTGGTTCTTTGAAATCTAATGTTCAAGAGAAACTAGACACATTGAGATGATTATTATTTACAACTGCAAGTCCCTAGATTTTGTAATGGATCATTAGCTATTATTGTGTAAGGATCAGTGAATTCTACTAAAATGATTGATGAGTTACCAAAGATCCAAATTCTATTCAATTTTTCTACAAGGGGTGATTTAAATGCTTATATAAACACTTAAATAAATAAAAAAAAAATTTTTTTTCATTTTATTTTAAGTAACACTTTTGTGATTTCTTGATCTTCTGATCTAGAAATATGTAGAGGAAATTTAAAACATTTACAAACTCAGCAATACTTCAAAATCATGATTTTAATGCATGGTGTCTTTATTATATGAGTATGAAACATATTTGTTGTATCTGAATATTTCCTCTGTAAAATATACTGTTAAGCTGTTCCTGTCCTGTGATTTTGCTGGCTTCACTCTAAGCTTGTTTAAGAAAACCATATCTGGCCTGAGAGTGAGTCTGACTGTCTGTCTGTCTGTCTGTCTGTCTGTCTGTCTGTCTGATAGATTTATATGGTCGCCCATCTAACAAGAATTCTGTGAATTGGAATTGACTTTGAAATTCAAGTTAGACAGCATTCTTAGAAGATAGAGAGAACATAGAACATAGAATCATCGAGCTGGAAGGGACCTCGGAGGTCTTCTAGTCCAACCCCCTGCTCAGACAGGAAACCCTACACCATTTCAGTCAAATGGTTGTCCAATCTTTTCTTAAAAACCTCCAATGATGGAGCACCCACAACTTACAGAGGCAAGCCATTCCATAGATTAATTGTTCTCACCGTCAGGAAATTTCCTCCTTAGTTTGACTATTCTAACTATTCTATTATTTTTCTACTATTGTATTCTATTATTATTCTACTATTCTACCACTATAAGCCTGATTTACAAAGCTGCAGGGGCCAAAGCAAGGCATCAGCCATCCTCATGTCACACCCAAGAAAAATTAGCCTTTTGATAGAAGTAGTCCCCCATCCAGGTTCCCCATCCAGCAGGTTATTATATCCATAGATACTCTTAAAAACAGCACAGTATGCAGTAGAACAGGAAATTATGAGCATGATCCATTTGCTCCAGGAGCTACACTGGTACACATACAGTTCAAGTGGATGGTTATTGCTTATAAAGCCCCTCATAGCCTAAGGCCTTGTTATCCAAAAGACCACCTGTCTTCTGTGGCTTCTCTCATTCTATATGAACAGGCTGCTATAGGAGTTGGCATGCTCAAGGTCCCATCCATTAAGCAGTGTCTCCTGATGGTACCTAAGACGTATGCTTTCTTTTTCATAGTCCCTCATCCTCTCCATCAAAGTACATCTGGTCCCCACTCCAGCCATCTTTAAAATAGCTCTGTATCTTTATCCGGAGAAGGTAAAGCACAATCATGCTTGTAAGACTGTGCTCTTATATTCTATATCATAAAGCATAATTCCAAATTCATGTGGAGCTGTTTTTCTAATGTGGTCTTGTATGGCTGACATTTATTATTGCTTTTATTTTATGTCACTCCAAGTTGTTGCAGAGTTGGGCTGTCTATACATTTCTTAATAAAATAATAAATAAAATAAATTCTCCTGTTACTATTTCAGTTCCAAGAAAGCATCTGCCAACTACTTTTACTCCCATGAGTGACTCACTAAACATATATGCAGATAAGACAAATACACCCACACAAAGTTAAATTGAATTTATATATATATATAAACTTAAATATCAAAGTGCACACACATAATAGGCAAAACAACCAGCTATAAAATATGTTTTCCTTGCTATTCTGTTGTCTTCTAAGGTTATCCTTATGAGCAGTGCTACAAGAGTACAATGATTATATCATTTTGCCTTAAAAATAGATTCTTTCTGGTTGCAATATAGAGAAAAGTCTTATTTTTTATTATTATACAAACAGAAATATGAATTTGCAGTTGCCAGTTCTTTAAGTGGTCTTGGCCTTCATATATATCATATATATCAAGGTATTCCCAAAAACGTAGGATGTCATAATGTAAAGCAATAGCACTTAGACTTATATACTGCTTTACAGCACTGTCTGAGTGGTTTACAAATCTCAGCACATTGCCCCCAACAATCTGGGTCCTCATTTTACCAACCTCGGAAGGATGGAAGGCTAAATCAACCTTAAGCCAGTCAGGATCAAACACCTGGCTGTGGGCAGAGTTAGCCTGCAATGTTATATTCTAACCACTGTGCCACCACGGCTCCTGTATCAATATACAGTAGTATAAATACTAATCCAAGCATTGTGGCATTTTGCAATTGGTTTATTGTGATTTTGGCAATAATGATGGGGTTCAAGTGGTGCACCAGAAGTTTTGGGATTGTTACCAGGGTACTTATTACTATTGCTATTACTTTTGCCTCCTTTTGCCACAGTCATTTTATTTGCAGATGTTTGTATCTGTGTTGCTTTTATCTTTTATTCTGCTGTCTTCCAGTACTGCAACGTATTTCTCCTTTTTAAATAAATGTAGCTTTATTATTTTCCAGTTACTTGAGGCAGAAGGATGACTGGAAAAATAATGGAATGAATGAATGAATGAATGAATGAATGAATGAATGAATTGAAATTTTCACATTCAACTTCATTGGATTACTCCTATTAAAGTGCTTTAATATAAAACTGATTAATAATAAATAGTAACTTTAAATTTTAAATTATTTGTGAAAGAAAGAAAGAAAGAAAGAAAGATGGACAATGTCTTAAGCATGACATATCATTAACATATTCTCCCCACTTTTTAGAAAACGTATCAAATCCCAAATGGGGCCATCTTTTCAGAATATCAGCATGGAACTTTTCCCTGTTAATTATCCAACTTTTACTGCTCTTTAATAGTATGGCAAGGAGCTATAAATGGGTGCTAAGTGGCTGTACTAATTGAAATGTTTCTCATTGAACTATTTGTTTAATTACTTTGTTTACATGCAAAAAAGCGTATTTGCAGCAGCTCACAGAAAGATTTGTTTATTAAATGTGCTATTTTTGAAGAAAAATCTCTACAAATTCAAATAAAGCATCAAAAATGATCTAAAATAACAAAATATAATAAAATAGTCAGTACAATGCAACATCGGGATTCAGATTAATATAATAAAAAGAACCCACAGTAATAAGACTGGCCTCACTGCATCCATTAGTCAAAGTATTTCAGAGAAGAGATGTTTTGCTATCTGCTTTCTCATTCTGAAAAAGAGATCTACTGAATCAGGCAAAAGGTTCATTTCATGCAACATTCTGGGCAATTAACTAAAAAATTGTCCTCTTATAGGTCTGCTTTTAAGCATATCCCCAGAACACAAAGAGGTGTAGGTGGCTGAACCCAAAAGTAGAGTTAGGTCATAGTATGCCCAGTTAGCAATACCAGTAAAACAAACTTTTTAGCTGCATCTGAAAATCATCAACTCCTTTTTCTTCCCTGCAAATGCACTGCTAGTTACCTGGAATACATATTATTAATGTTTTATCTATTTACATAGATCTTCTAAACAGTCATATGACCTCAGTCTTTGATGGATACATGTGCACATATACACGTGTCAAAAACACTTCGGCCCCCAAAACCTAACAAATTGCAGTTAAGATACAAAGCATTCTGTGCTTAAAACTAAAGCAAAACAAAAGAAAACATGTATAACAAAAACTAAGAATAATTGAGTAACTTCTGACAGCAATAAATATATATATATATATATATATTCTGAAAATGTCAGATTATTGCTTGTTTAGGGAAAATATGTGGTCACTTTCTGGGTCCAACTTAAATGGTTGATGTGTAGGGAGATATTTCTAAGAATGATAAATCTTCAATATGTGAAGTATCCTCAGTTTGTATCCTTTTCTCTCTTTCACTTTCCCTCTTTCTCATGAGAAGCCATTACTCTGAAAACTTTTAAAAGAGCTTATTGTATCTTGATTCCACATGTATTCAGATTTCTCAATTGCTAGACAAGCTTGAAAAGATGTATCAAAGGTGTTTTTTCAAAAGGTGTTAAGTTCTGGGTGAAGAATCGAGGTGAGGCTAGAGTAATTTCTAACAGCTCTTTATTCAATACTGCCTGTGAGGCAACTGAACTCCCTGGCTGATACAGCTCCTTTTAAAAGAGGATGATCAGCCGAACAACCAATCAGGAGAGAGCATTTTTCTGCTCCAACAGAGGACCAGAATGAGAACTTCAACTGACAACTATACACTGTATACAATACATAACAAAAGGCAATTGGGCTGTTTTTCTTTGAGGAGGAAGAAGAAATGTTTCACTTCTCATCCAAAAAACTATCAGTTCTGATGATGGGGGGATGGAAGGATAGGTTCTGATAGAATGGGGGGGGTTAGGGTTAGGATTGTATTTCTTTGCAGTCATCTGGTCATTAGCATTCTCTCAAAGAGTTGTTGAGACCATGGGGGGTTTATCTGTGCCCTCAGGATCACGTAAATCAGAGTGCAATTGTTTGTGGAATTTTCTTGGAACTTCTGACAGGGCTGCATTGTAGACTGGAGACAGGTAGTGTCTTATTCCTCCCCGTCTGTTGAGGAAGGGGTGTTCAATTCTAACATAGATGGGATTCTTTTACCCTTCTTTCAAACCAATGGTCCTCTCTATCCTATTGTCTCATTTCATATCAGCTTCAATCATCATCAAAGTCCACATTTTGGATAGAGAGAGGACCATTGGTCTGAACGAGGAGTTTTATCAGGTGTGTTTTGGCCTGTGCAACACTTTGAAAGAGAGTTTAGCACAAACTATAGCTTTTCAGGTGCTTCACAAAACTACCCTCTCTGTTTCAGAATCCAATCCAAAGATGTTGCTTTGTTTTGCATTTCTCTGAAACATCTCACCTGGCAGTTATTGTAACAGGCTTTTGTGTACATACTGTGCACATATACAGTAAAAGCCTTTTCTAAATATTCTAGTCAGCTAGAGTGCTAGAAGAAGTTTCTGTACATAAACAAACCATGCATAGAAATCTCATTTACAGGCTGGAAGAGGCCTTGGAGTGTTACAAATTGCCTCACTGAGGTAAATCACATCTCCATGGAAAATTGCCTTGGGAAGCATGGTTGCTTTGAACATCTCAAGGTTTTTGTTTTTGTTTTTTTTGCATTAAAAAAAATCTCATTATTGTGAACATGTACTGTATGAAATAATATTCCTGTGTCCATTGTTTTTAGGATGGCCAGTACCTAAATAAACAGATAAGTTTATAACTACAACTTGTATGTAGTCAATTTAATTAGAGACAAGCTTAATGCAAGTCTCTAAGCATGAGCTGTGACCTTAAGCATTTTAACCAGAAGTTTTTAATACATTTACATTGGAATGTTTAAAGCTGTGAATACAATAGGCAATAGTGAACTGATAACTGATTCCCATGTATTGTTAAGAAGTGCATTTTTTCTTGCAAGGAAAAACCCATCATAGTGACATTGAATAAACATCAGTCCCATTCCATTTCTTTAAAAATTAATATTTGCTTCACATCTTTCTGGTTTCGGATTAATAAGACAACTTCTTTATACTTGCTTATCTATCAGAATGGTATATCTATCTTCCATTAAACACTTGGATAGAAAGATGCAGATGTTTTACATTATATCAGGCCCTCATGTACAAGACTGTACATGATTTCCACCTCTTGCTCTCGGTGAAGAGAGAAATTTCTCTGGTTTTACACAGTGTATATCCTGTGCAGTGTTTTCAGTTATCCTAATCACCAGAAGGTGAAACATGACCAATTTTAAACCTGATTGGAAAACTTATTTCTGCATGAGAATGAGATTTTGCCCATATTTTCATTGTTTCCATTTCAGGAAGGAAAGGTCTCTGTCCTTTACTTCCAAATGCTTTCATGTTTATCTTTGTTTGCATTCTTTTCTTCAGAAATTACATTTTAGAGGTCCTTTGTTGCTTGGTATCACTTCCTCTGTTTCACATCTTCATTTTTTTCCCTTTTATTGTTCTTTATCTATGAAACTGTAACAGACTACAGCCATTCAATTCATTATCTTCCTCTTTAAAAATAGCAAATACCTTGAGACCCTTATTTGAATGAATACATACAGTAGTTATTTGTTTTAATTTTTGATATCAAATTTCATTTACATGCAAACTGGGGGCAAATGAATGGCTTTTTAAAATATATTTCTCATAGGATCTAGTTTCTAAAAACTCTTTACAAATAAAAATAAATGATAATAATAGTAGCAAAATAGTAGCAATAATCTAATTACCAGATCTGAGCTGCAAGAATCAAGTTGACCATCAGATTGTAAAAAAACAGTGATTATCTAGATGTTTTCACCTCAGATCTTCCATCCCTAATAATACATATCATCATCATCTTTTTAGCCATTGTCTATCCACTGCACGATGAAGGCCTCTTCCATGTGTTTCCAACTAATATGGTCCTGAGCTTCCTTTTGCCAATTGGGCCTGTAATACTTGCTGATGTTGTTGATCCATCTTATTTTAGGAAAGAGTGCAGAGAAGAGCAACAAAGATGATTAGGGGACTCGAGGATAAAACATATAAAGAACGGTTGCTGGAACTGGGTATGTCTAGTCTGATGAAAAGAAGGACTGGGGTGACATGATAGCAGTGTTCCAATATCTCAGGGGCTGCCACAAAGAAGAGGGAGTCAAGTTATTCTCCAAAGCACCTGAGGGCAGGGCAAGAAGCAATGGGTAGAAACTAATCAAGGAGATAAGCAACTTAGAACTAAGGAGAAATTTCCTGACAGTTAGAACAATTAATCGGGGGAACAACTTGCCTCCAGATGTTGTGACTGCTCCAACACTGGAAGTTTTTAAGAAGAGATTGGATAACCATTTGTCTGAAGTGGTGTAGGGTATCCTGCCTAAGCAGGGGGTTGGACTAGAAGACCTCCAAGGTCCCTTCCAACTCTGTTATTCTATTCTTTCGTGGAAGCTTTCTATCAAGTGGGATCAATTCTATGACTGCCTTGGTCCACCTGCCATCTCTCACACATCAAAAATATTTCTTTTGTTTCCTTGCAACTACAAATTCTACCCATTCTGAGAGAGAAATTATTAAATTCCCTAGATTAGAAAAAAAATAGAGCTACAAGGTCTGGGTTCAAAAAGTTGAACTACTACTGTATTTTCCTGAAAATAAGACTGGGTCTTATATTAATTTTTGCTCCAAAAGACGCATTATGGCGTTTTTCCAGGTGATGTCTTATTTTCGGGGGAAATATGGTACTAAATGCATCTGTCTGGCTGATGATCTTAACTGAGGCTTATTTTTGGGATAGGGCTTACATTACGAGCTTCCTGAAAAATCATGCTAGGGCTTATTTTCAGGTTAGGTCTTGTTTTTGGGGAAATACAGTGTTAGATGACAGGAAAGAGCTATAGAGAATTCTAACTTTTTGTTGCCTCCTAATAGTTGCTTGGATTCATGCAGTTCAGATACTTAAGATTCCAAGCTACTCTTGGAAACCCAAAGATGAAATCAGCAATCCTTCTCTCTTGGAACAGTCAACTTAAATAAGCTGCCTTAAATTGTAGAGAACTGGGAGAGCGAGCCCTGATCCCTCAACAATAACTGGAATAAGGCTAATTTTTTGGATTTTTGTTGCATTTACTAAATATTGCCTAATGCTTTAGTTTTTGTTTAGACTTTGTGTCTGTTGTCTCAATGCAGCATGAATCTCATCAGGATGCTGCAATACAGTATTGATGATTATGTTTTTTTTAAACATAATAAATACATAGTATTTATCTTAGTAAATACTACTATTACCAGATTGGCAATTCCTGGATTATAGATTGGTGACAATTTTGTCTGAATTGAATCCAATCTTGTTTTATCCCATTTACTTTTCTTTAGAAGAGAATATCTGATAGAGTTCTGAAATCTATAGCTATATTACTTTCCAAAGTTCTGGGTCTATGTCTCCCAATTGCTTTCTTTGGGAGCTTTCTGCCCAGTTTTATTCTCTCTGTCTCTCTCTGTCTGTCTCTCTGTCTCTCTCTGTCTCTGTCTCTCTCTCTCTCTCTCTCTCTCTCTCTCTTTCTCTCTCTCTCTCTCTCTCTCTCTCTCTCTCTCTGTAACACAAATATGCATTATCTTATTTTTCTGTTAATTCCCCTGAGATCTACTGCTTTAACTGTTGCATAAGTCTTCAGAGGCATTGAGTGTCTATAGTTTAGATAATTCTGCATATCATTGAAAAAGCAATCTGGTTTGGAAGCAAAAAATGTCTGCTTTATAACTTTTAAGAAAGCTTTCATTCTATAGTTACAAAGTAAAAAACAAAACATTACACAATGAGATTTTATTCCCTTAATATGTTTTGTAGAATAGAGAGATATGAATTGTAAAATGCTGAAAAGAGATAAAGAGAAGGAATTGAGTGAGAGAAGTATTTGAAATGTCAATATTAATCCATTTCAAAGTGGATTTTGTTCTTTAAGCCAAATACACAAATCTCTGTGTGTCGTTGTGTTTGACAGTGTGTTTAATAACAGTGATATTTTTAAAAATATCACCCAAAGAAGGGACTGAATATGTATGATAAAATAAGAAGAGGTAAGGACAAGAATGTGTAAGTGATGAAGGACTCTGGTTTGAATAGTTATATGAATGACCTGAAAGTTTTCCTTTTCTTTTCTATCCTGCCTTTACTTTTGTTTTGTTTTTTGCTTAACAAGTTTTTCTATATTTCATATTGGACTGTATGACTCCAAGGGTGTATTCCTACCTTCTAAACTGCTCCTGACCTATGTCATGCCATTTTAACACTAGAACAGATTTTTCAAAAAATGCCTGTCTGGATGGATACACCTTACATTATAGCCTTATATATATATATATACATACCACCTTCTGCTTATTTGTTTTTTCATTCTGGGAATGTAATTATGTCAATTACTCCACCTCCACCATTCAAGCTTTCCGCCACCCCTCATCTGACCTTTCAGTTGAATTCTAAACAAAAGATTATAGATTACATTTAAATAGATTTAACATCAAGGTTGAAAGACATGTTTAAACAAGGTTGGAATTAGCAAAAGGTATCAGCCTCCTCAAATGAAGAAAATCTCTTCAGTATATCAGGAATGTACTGTTTCCACAATAGATTTCTTCTTAAGGTCTTTTACTCCCAAGATCATCACCCTGACTGGTAAAGGTAAAATCACAAGCTTGGTACCTAAGCATGGAGTCCTCCTTTTTGGCCAATCAGCTAAACTGCACTCTCCAAGAATGCCTGGGGATGGGTAGGCTCGGTTAGCATGCCTTCAAGGAACAAAAAAGTGACTTTCCTGTAAAAGAAAGTACCTTGGGAAAATTGATTTGTGTTAACCTCCAAACAGCTGATCTACTTTGCTTGAATTGTGCCTTCAGAAATAAGTTTCTCCTCTGCTTCAAGCAAATGTCCTGTGTTCTTTCAAACCCAGATTGGAATGAACTAGATTGCAACAAAAAACAGAACAGCATCACCGGCTCTGCTTTTAGTTAGTAATTGTGATTTATCTGCAGAAAACAAACTAGCTGGACTGACTGGCCAGTTCTCTGCTGAAAAGAAAGGTACAGGAAGTACATTGATATTCCTATCCTAGCCCCACCCCCACAAGTGATGTCACAATACAAGTAAGCAAAGGAGAGATTCTATAATCAACATCATAGTGGGGCAGGTGTTGCCATAACTTGTCCTGCTTTGCTGCAGCCAGCTCTGAGTCCTAGGTTGCTATAAATCACCACTGTGGATATAACTATAATGTGGCTGTCCTACAAAAACTCCTTAACATGCATTTTAAAGTGTATCAACAGAAGCACAGTTTCCAGATCATATTGCTAGTTTAAACTCTTTTTGTTCTATGGATGCCTATGTCTCCTGGGAAACCTCTAGCAGTTTTCATCAAACTGCTACTCCTATACAATCATCCTGGTTGTACATAACATTCTAATTGTATATCCTTTCCTTTCCTTTGAATGAACCAATTTATATTGATAAAGGTCAGATAAATTATTCCATTCAGTTCTGCTCAGCACTAGCTGAAGAACCTAGTTGCCTTCAAAGACACTCTCCTATAGTGGGCATTAATAAACATTGAACTTACAAACACATGGGTTAGATAGAAAAATCTACTTTTATCAGCAAGGCTTGGGAATTATGAGTTAAAATTGAATGAAATGCACCTCTCATAAGGACAGACAAAAGTGAGGAATTGATAGCAACTGATTTCTTCCAACTTTTTTTTTTTTTGCACTTCTTTTCTTTCTTGACTCATCTAAGTATAATGGATGAAAAGTCCTGCCCCAATGCAAAGGATTTGTTTCAATAGCTTTTTATTTTATTTGGGTCCATGAATTTTTGCTTTCATTTGTAAAGCCAAGAGGTTTTTTGTTTGTAATATAATCAGTTTGAAGCTATCCACTCCAATGCTTGTTCAACAATATCTCAGTTGAACAATTCAACAAACAGCAAGTATGTATTGGTTTAAAGGCTGTCTCTCTTTTTTTGTTAAACCAATACAAGAGTAGTACATTCTTTAGACATATTGGAGAAGGTGAAAATGCTGGGATTGCAAGTAAAAAGGGTGACAATTTCCTTGGTGATAAATGAAGGCTAATAAATTTGAACTAGTAACTGGTCACCGGGAGTGCTGGGCTCTTTAAAGACAATCACAGAGAAAAGGAAGATGATAATAAGAGGATTCCTGTTTTAGTTTAAAGCATGAGTATATGAAAGGAAAGAGAACATTTTCTGTTTGTTTCTGATATGTTATTCAGTTAGTTACTGGCAAATCCATCATGAAGAGCAAGACAAAGCAATCACTGAGCTGAACTATGCTATAGTTTTTTATATGTGAGAACAGTAATGAATCAGCCTTAGGCTACCATGTCACTCATACCTGTGAGTATGCAATTGAATTTACAAAGAAATGTTTGGAAGTGTCTACTTTTATTTTAGATTAGCTCCAATTTAACATACATACTCTTCTAATGTAGTTAAGCTTTAATAAATGGAAATAAACAACTTCTAATTAGGGATTATAAAGCTAGCTTATTTATCTAACTATAGTTAAACAGTTAAAGATTCTGATGCAATAGGGAATTGTAATTCATCCACAGTGTAAGTAGAAACTTCTGATATATTCCTCTCAGCTGCGTCTGAGAAAGTGAGAAGGAAAATAAAGGAACCTGAAGCTTTCTACAATCTATATATTTGAATGGAGACTTTCCAATTCAGGTGCTTTTATGATTACATACAAATGTAATGAATTAATTTTCTTCAGCTATCATTCATTTAATAAAGTAGAACAGACTGAACATCTATTCAACACTGCCATGCTTTTTATTTAATTTACACCGACTTCAAGATACTTGATGAGTTTTATAACACATATTTTCTTTATTCTTGGATTTTGAAGATTAAGCCAAAGAAGAGTAGGATTAGCAAACCATAAATTACTTCAGCTTTTAGTATTTCATGAAAATGAAAGGTTGTTTAAATTAAAATGTTTTATGTGTATCTGTGAATGAACTCTTGTCAGTAGTATTCCAGGATGTGACAACAGCCCTTTCCTCAGCCAAGTCAGTCCAAAACATTTACCGTATTTTTCGGAGTATAAGACACTCCGGAGTATAAGATGCACATTAGTTTTTGGGGAGGAAAACAAGAAAAAAAATTCTGCCTCTGCCTACCAGCATCCATCGATATTCATCTGGCTAACATCCTTGCAGCAAATAGCAAACAGCCTGGTCAGCTTCAGCACATTATTGCAGCCTGATTCAGCATGAGCAGCTGATTGGTGGGTGGATCAGCCTCCCAGAATACCCCCAATCAGCTGTTCCAGGCTGCAAGGATTGCCACAGACCATCGCCGCCTCTGTGCGTCGCGTTTTTGGCCTCTGTGCCTCGTGTTTTTGGCCTCCACATGTCGCGTTTTCAGCCTCCAAATGCTCTGTTTTAAACCCGTTCAAGGCTGCGGGGATTGCCACTGCCATTGCTGCCGATCCCCGCCACCTGGAACCGGCCAAAAATGCGACACGCAGAGGCCAAAAATGGGGCGTGCGGAGGCTGAAAATGTGATGCGCAGAGGCTGAAAACACAAAGTGCGGAGGCGGAGATTCTCAGCGATATGCTGTGGTGATCCCCACAGCCTGGAACGGGTCTCCAATGGAACGTTCGGAGGCCAAAAACACGACATGGGAGGCCAAAAACGCAATGCACGGAGGCCAAAAATGCGATGCGCAGAGGCCAAAAACGTGACGCACGGAGGCAGCGATGTGCTGTGGCGATCCCTGAAGCCTGGAACAGGCTTCTAAAACAGCATGCAGAGGCTGAAAACGCGACACATGGAGGCCAAAAATGGCCAAAGGATGGGGGCCGGTGGGTGGGCGGGACTACATTCGGTGTATAAGATACACCCAAATTTTCACCCTCTTTTAGGGGGGGGAAGTGCATCTTATACTCTGAAAAATACGGTAAGTGGCTGAAAAGACTGTTAAAACCATGCATCTTGTCATTCCAGATATAGACCCTGGCTGAAGTAGTAGTTGATCAAAAGCTATGGTGGCCGTGGTGGCGCAGTGGTCAGAATGCAGTACTGCAGGCTAACTCACTTCTCATTCCAGGAGTTTGATTCTGAACGGCTCAAGGTTGACTCAGTCTTCCATCCTTCCGAGGTCGGTAAAATGAGGACCCAGGTTGTTGGGGTCAATATGCTGACTCTGTAAACTGCTTAGAGAGGGCTATAAAGCACTATGAAGTGGTATATAAGTCTAAGTGCTATTATTATTGTTATCAAGGAACCATGACCCAGATTTTTCCCCCTAACACTTCACTATAGCTTCTACCTAACTCCTGCATGAAATGGCTGTATTTATTGAATATGTGCTTGCCCACATGTCCTGTTTCCTAGTACTATAAAAACATTGAATCAGGGACTTTCTGTAAGCAGATTCTCTAAGCACAAAGCATAGATCGTTCTCTCTCTCCTGTCTTTAATATGATAATCATAATTGTCAAATGACTACAATGTAAAATGTGAACTAGTCTAAGATATGCATGAAAGAATTTCCTCTTGAATTTAACAATTTTCTTCCTATATATCTCAATTGAACTCAAATATCTATTTCTTTATTTCAGGATCTTCAATTAAGATGCTTTATTCTTTTGTTCTATATATAAATAAAATCTCCTATTGCAATATTTTATGCAATTAGACTGTAAATAATTTACATTTTCTTATCCACTCAAATTTCCTGTAATTAATCTTGAAAGCTGAATATCTCTATCATAATTGTCTTGGCAATAGTTATTCTCTAGGTGTCTGGTTGGCTACAAAACCAACCAATAAAATAGTATGACATTTTCAATCTTTGAAAATGTGATACTGAGAGGAAAATATCTGATGCCTGGGAGCTTAAAAAAACCAAAACCCACCTGGCCCTTTTGGGCTTGATGTTATTTCTATACTGCTTCTAATTAGTTTGCACTGAATTGCAAGGGTGATTCTGTGTGTCTCTCTATGTAGACAGGTATAGATGATGAAAGGGATAAAAATAGAGATAGAGTTGATAGAGACAGATATAATGATAGAGATTCACCTGATTTCCATGGAAGCAATGGTGGATTGAAGACAACTTCACTTTTAGTGGAGCTGACAACTATCACAGAAAGGAGAGCTGATGGATAAATCGGCTCCCTGAACTCCTCTCAAGATTAAGGAGATGACTTGGGATTGCCCAGAGTACTCCTTACAGATGGGACAGTGAAACAGTGGCCGAGGAGCCGAGGTGGCGCAGTGGTTAGAGTGCAGTACTGCAGGCTACTTCAGCTGACTGTTCAGCAGTTCAGCGGTTCAAATCTCACCGGCTCAAGGTTGACTCAGCCTTCCATCCTTCCGAGGTGGGTAAAATGAGGACCCAGATTGTTGGGGGCAATATGCTGACTCTGTGAACCGCTTAGAGAGTGCTGTAAAGCACTGTAAAGCGGTATATAAGTCTAAGTGCTATTGCTATTGCTATTGCCTCCAGCAAGTTTTAGAACTCTGGGAGCCAGGAGAATCAGTTTTCTTCAAGTATCAGTTCAGAGACTTCAAAGGATGCTGGGTTTCCCCACTTCCCAAATTAATTACCATTATTGGAAAAAGCTTGTAAATTGTTTTTTGGATATTAAGAAACTTTAGAAGGACAAGCTTCATGACAGTGGGTGATCTTCCTTCAACCCATGGTGAAGGAAGTTTAGAACTTAAAGAAAATCTGTTTTATTTGGAATTAAGCAGCAAAAGGATGGTTTGAATATAGATTCTATATTCAAAAAATCTATGGTAATGTCTGATAACACCTTGAAGGTTGGTTATCAGACACCAGCAGAAACAATTAAAGATTACAATTAAAAGGAGAAGACCCACTAATATAGAATTCAGAAAAAACAATGGAAACCTAATCATAAGCCAAAGTGGATTTCTATTCAAATGGGATTTCCCCATGAATTTTTCCATGGGATGAAAATAATGGCAATCATAAATATAAGCTTATTGAAAGGATTACATTACTAATTGGCTATTGATTTGCTACAAGTTCACACCTACAACTGTGGTAGTGATGCTTCCAATAGCTCTACAAATAATCAAGGCAAATTAGATTGATCTTGGGTAAACTTTAAACTGGACTGAGACACATTGGAGATGAAAATGTAGACTGGAAGGACCATGTAACATAAAAGCATCAACCAGACTATTATTTACACGTTGACCAAATATTTGTTATATTCATCATAGTTCCCAAACTTGTAAATAAAATATTATGCAGCAATTCATCATCAACTTAAATGTTGATCTTAATTTACATGTGATTATTTTTTTCCAGAGAAGAATACCCTCATATCTTGATTGAGATCAGTTAGCCATGTTTAGTGATAAACATGGTTCAAAGACTACAAATATATCAATATTACAAAATAATGCTATATCCCAGGACTTCTGATATGCAACAAGAACACTCAAAAACTAGGTTATGTAAAGGATTACTTTATTCTGCACAGATGCTCAGAAAGAATATTTGTACACTCTTAGCTGTGTTATACCAACGGAACTAAAATATTTATAGTAGCTTCAGTTCCATCCAAATCTTATTATATAGACCTGTATGAACTTACATATTTTTCATTAAGCAGGGGAAGGCATTTTAATAAACAGACCATAAGAACATTCAAAGTGAATAATCCTCTAAGCTTCTTACTCAAGGTGCAGTATGTGCAAGTGTGTATACACATCTGAGTAAAAAAAAATTAAGTTAAAGATAAATAGAGAAAAGTAATAAAAAGTGAAAAAGAAATAAAAAGAAACAGAAAAGAAAAAAAAAAGAAATGGTTTCTGGTCTTCTTAACAGAAGTTATTTGTACATTCATATTTTGATTTCTCTCTTGGTTAGGTTATATTATTTTCTTCTTTCCATAATGTACTCTTACTAATCATCAAATCCATAAATAATACTTTCATTTTTTTTCTTTTCCAGTGAAAAGCCCATAATTTCATTTTTCCCCCTTTTCAGTGGAAAGTCTGTAAGAGACTAGGATGCAAAAATTATATGTTTCCCTTTGTTATTGCTAGAGAACAACAGCAACAAAAACAGTATTCAACACAAAATCAGATGCTAGCTATGATATTTGTTTTAAAAAGGTCAAATTGAAATAACTTTATTGCAATCTTTAACAAGTACAAGGGAATTGGTATTCAGATATCCAAAACTACACTGATGATATCAGGGTAACTAGGAAAGATACATGCAAACAAAGAATTTTGGCTAAAAGTCCATTTTAAATCAAAGAATGTAGGTATTTTACCACATGTATGCCAAAAGATTAAAATTAGCAATCTGAGTATTACAAACTTTAAAATAGCAATATAAAATACAAATAAATGTTGGTAGATAAAGCAATAAAATTATCCAAAAGAGATTTAAGGATTATAAATTTCTACAGATTCCTATCAAACAGTAATTTTTCCATGAGACGTACATTTTAAAAAATGAAATGAGTAACCAGCAATCCAAAATCTAAACTGTCAAAAGTTTGGTTCAGCATATTTATTATAATGAACTCATTATAATTAATTTATAATTATAAATTATTATAAATGAAAGCTTATTTCAAATCAAATATTACATTCTACCTGAAATGTGTGATTTGAGCTTAGAGAATACACAGCCTTCCCACTATGTGTTCTCTAAGCTCAAAACATACATTTTGGAGTTCTTCAACTAGCTTTGCTGTAACTCAAGACTGGGCCATTTTGGTCTCCAAGCAATTGACATTGCTTGGCTCAGCCTTTCTTTTCTTGGACTAAGAAAACAGGTAATACTTGTGACACTGTAACTGGAGAATGAAGATGCTTTGCTAACCATTTTTAAGGAACATATTCTGATGATGTGACTTCTGTCTCATCTCCAGCATACTATGGAAGTAACCTGGAATCAACTTAAATTGTTCTGCTGTTAACATAATGTTTTCTTTCTTCTCTTGACACACATCTTGCTATACAAAACATCTACAATGTTTCAGTAATGAGGGTAAGCATTGATGAGGTCAGTCAGGTCCTTTTGGATGCTTAAATCTGATTTAGTTCTGACCTTCATGTCTGATCTCAAGGCACTGCCTTCTACATCTGTTTTGTTTTAGGTGCATGAAAAAAATGTATAAATGGCTGGTAAAGCATTTTTTGTTTGATGTGGGAATATCAATTTCTTGGATCAACAATTTTAAAAATACTGGGTTTTTATATAGGAAAATCAACTCTTGTCTTTTTGCTGAACACTGCCTTCCATCACAGTGGTCGGATTCAATTTTTTTTACTACCGGTTCTGTGGGCGTGGCTTGGTGGGTGTGGCTTGGTGGGCGTGGCAGGGGAAGGATACTGTAAAATCTCCATTCCCACCCCACTCCAGGGGAAGGATACTGCAAAATCCCCATTCCCACCCCACTCCAGGGGAAGGTTACTGCAAAATCCCCATTTCCTCCTGATCATCTGGGACTCAGGAGGCAGAGAATAGATGGGGCGGGGCGAGTCAGAGGTGGTATTTACTGGTTCTCCAAACTACTCAAAATTTCTGCTACCGGTTCTCCAGAACTGGTCAGAACCTGCTGAAACCCACCTCTGCTTCCATATCCTATTCCAAAGAACCTTTTTTTGTCCCTGATATTGTGCAAACATCTATACTTTTGCAGGGGTGACAACCTTACATTTTCTGGAAGGGTATTGTTCATCTTTTCTCTCTGAACATTTACTGTCTGTATGTACCAGGAATCTCAATGCTACAGGAAGAAGACAAATGATAACACCAGGAAGGTAACTCCCATAAGATAGCAATATTTAAGAGAAAGGACTAAGAGCTTGCCCACCCTATCTGACCTGGTAGAATGAGTAGATGTCCTTAGGGAAAGGTGGTCCTGCAGATAACCTGACCCTCTGCCATATAGGGATTTAAAAGTGATGACAAGTACCTTAAATTACACACCGAAAGAAACTAGATAAAAGCGTAGCAGATGTACAACAGAGATGTTACTTGGGCAGACCTAAAGACTTCCTTTACTGTGGTGTTCCTGCATTCTAGATCAGTTCCCAGGTTGTCTTCAAGGGCAGCCTCATGTAGAACACATTGCAGTAATCTAGACGAATTATATATAACAGCGGAAATTATTGTCTTTGTCACTGGATGTCTCTGGCATACAAAATTACTTTTGATGCATTTCACAAATCTGTTTTCATAAATGAAGGAACTCAGCATCACTGAGTAACAGTTTACTAATTTGCCAGCTGATTCCACAGGAGTGCTTCACAGGAAAATGTTACATTATACACATGGCACCATTTGGATTAATTAAATGTGTAGATTTCCTTTTCCAAGTAGGGATGAAGTGTGAAACATTTTTTTCATTGCTGCAAGATTTGAAAGCAGACAGTCATAAACCTGCCGGTTATTTAATTTTTTTCATTAGGCTGACAGCTGGAACAAAAAAGAAAAGGCTATATATTTAAAAAGAACAATAACATTGTAAGTATGAGATGCAGTGTACTGTCACAAGTACAGAGAATTACTTGGCGGAAAACAATAAGCCTCTTTGTCTTAAATAAATTTAAAAAGATATTAATAATTCAGTGCAAAAACATAGAGGATGATCCAGTCATATCACGGAATAAATACAAAAAGAAAAAGAATGTTCTGTAAAGCTCAATAAAGTAAAGCTCTTTTTTTTTTATTGTAACTTTGAAAATGCAGTAGATCATAATGAAGAACAGGAAATTTGTGTTAGTAGCTTCATCCCCCACCTGGAACATTTCTCTTGTGGATACCATATTGCAAATAAAAGAAAAGCTAAGTGGAAAGAGAGCTTAAAACTATTCTCTATATGTGATGGAAGATAAAAGTAAAGAACTTGTGTTCTATTTAGAACCATATGAGAATTCTTCATATATATACATACATATATATACTGTGTTTTCCCGAAAATAAGACCCTGTCTTATATTTTTTTGAACCCTGAAATAAGCGCTTGGCCTTATTGCCACTCAAAAGCCCAATTGGGCTTATTATCAGGAGATGTCTTATTTTGGGGGAAACAGGGTACTTTCAGGCTGTTGTCACATACCTGTGGGATTTCTCCAAATGCATTTTTGCTGTGTGTATCTTGTGTGTGTGTGTGTAAAACAACTGCAGCCACAGCAAGGCTCAGCTGTTCCATAACTACTCAGATGATTTAAATCATCCCCATCCTTGTGGTCTCCAAATGAATCAGTTTTTTGGCATCTAGAATTATGAACCAATGCTACTGTGTCAATAACCTGGCTTGCATGGAAGTCAACACATACAACTGCTTATACTCTGCAGATATCCAGACTCAATGGGTAGATGACTATAGGAGGCAAGCATTACTCAAGAAATAGGAGATTGATGAAAATAGTTTTCTGTTTTGGTAACCCCCTACTGTTTCTAGTGGTCAGGAATTATACTAAACCTCTTGAACTGCTTGGAATTGGTCAGTTTTCAAAAATTATCCCAAAACCATTACAATATGGATAGTTGTCACTTAATAACTGCCCTGCTTAACAACTCTTCAAAGTTATGATAGCACTGAAAAAGTAACTTTACAACCAGTCTTCATACTTACAACAGTTGCACTGTCGTATTGCCATTTGATTGCCACTTGCACAGAGCAAAGAAAGTGGAAAAAGGTCAGCACTAAAATCACAAGTCACAGTCATGCAATGCAGGTGATTTTCAAAATGAGGCAATAAGTCCAATTCAGTCACATGATGTCTCAACAATTGCATTGCCACTCAACCCACTACAGCACAACCAATGCAAGCTATGAAAAAGAAAACACTGCCATACATGTCAATAACAACCAACAACCTATTATAATTACATTGTATCACCGTACCACACAGACCAACTAAAGGCCTCCAGAACAGCTTAAGTAAACCAAAAGGATGAGTAGCCCAAGAAGAAAAAACAGGAGTCATCTACAACATACAGTGTAAGGACTATAACAGCCACTAGTAGGACAGACATGCAGAAGACTAGCAGAGCACATCAATGAACACCAACTAGATGTTCCAAAAACACCAAAAGACACCATGAAAGCTTCTTAATTGCACAACACATGGACAGACTTAACCATAATTTCAACCGGGAAACTATGAGCATCCTAGACCAAGGTTAATACAAAAACACTAGATAATTCCTGAAAGACTGGCACACTGACAAATCAGCCATCAATGGGCACATAGACATAAATATTTTTTATTAAGTAACATCTACATACCATTCAAAAGAAACAATTGAAAGGGTAAAAAAGAAAAAAAAGACCTAAATACTTCCTGGTCAGCAATTAACACCCAGATAAGCAGAGATTAACACCAGTATTAATACCAGACCAACAATCATGCAGCAAACAATATCCCAATCAAGGAACTACCAAGAACATTTTCACCAACACTGGCAGGGCAAGCCACCTATATATAAACAATGTGCAAACTGGACTCCCTTCTAGCACTGCTGATATTACCTAGTTGGATAATGAAAGATCTGCAAGAAAACAACCAAGCTCAAACAATCAACTAAGGACCTCACAATTTTTTGTATGCCACAGGTACTTCCACAGTTGCTGGGTTAGGGCCCATTCAAATATGCCAATACATTCACATGCATGCATTCAAGTTTCCAGTTCTTACAATATTCCTATATTCGCTCCTAAACACACATCTCATTCATCTCCCTCTGTTAGCTGTCTCTTATATTCTCCTCACAATGCAGAACATGAGTTATTTATTGCCATTAGAAGTGGAAAACCTGTCAGTCAGCTGTCTGATCTTTACCATAACTGGGAGCTGGAATCACATGTCTTCAACAGAGAGAGCTAACCAAAGCTCTACAGTGTATGTTTCTGGAAATCAGAGAACACATTTCCCATCAAAAGGATTTTGGATAGTGTTTTGCAGAATTTATGAAAGATGATCTGGCAACTAAAGTCATCACAATTCTGGATTTTGAATCTAAAATGAGAAGAACACTATATCCCAAAAATGCACTTAAGATCCACTTCCAGAAAAAATAAGAGTCAATGTATGCTTCACAAAGGGTGATTTTCTCCTAGCTTCCCCAGGTACTCACTGCCAGAAATCTCCAGTGATGGGCTTAACCAGTCTATCTATCCAGCCACAATAGAATGGCTCTAGCTCAGTGCCCCCAACTTTTTGGGCACCAGGGACCAGTTCCATGTAGAGAGATTTTTCCGCGGCCTGGAGGGGGCGTGGTTTCACGTTCTGCCTGCATCCTGTGATTGGGGCTTCGCTTGATTGCATGGACCGGTTTCTGACATGCCATGGCCCGTTGCCGGTCCACGGACCTGGGATTGGAGACCCCTGGTCTAGCTGTGCAAACTGGATAGTGCAATTAGTCTTGGACGAAGTCCAAAATATTTTGCTTTGGGTGCGTCCTGTTTATTCTGGTTGTAACCTAGTTTCCCTGGTTGAACCTGGAACTTGCATACCTAGTTCCAAAACAACATTTCTAAGAAGTTTAAAGGTAAGATTTCATTCATTCACCCTTTTTTCTAAACAGACCGCTTGGCAGTTTTTGCTACATCAAATTTATCCAATTAAGAGGATAAAGAGCTTGATAAATAAGGTTAGCATGGATACTGGCTTAATATCTCCTATAATATAAAATAAGCAAGAAAAGCATTTACAATATATAAACATTAAATTGGAATCCCCTCCCCAGTTTTATATTTACTGCTGTGATGTTGTGTTTTATCAGTAATGACCTATTCAAAGCCTGAAGTTTCATATTTTGATAAAAACAAAACCAGAAATATTTTTCTATAAATAATAAAGGCTTGACCTAACTTTTGCATTGCTCATTTGAACTACAGTCATGAAAGAATGCAGATCGTTGTTAAAAATAATCTATTTAATCCCATATTGATAAAGTGATGTAATTTTCTAATTGAACCTGTTTTTCATTACACAGCTTACATACCTCAAGATTGATTAAGTGATAATTATATCTGATGTAGAACTTATGAACAGGAACAAATGGCTCATCGGATGAAAAATGATGAGACTGCAGGTTCCGTCTTTAACTGATTCATGCAACATTTGTCTCCAGCTCTTATATTTAAAACTGTTACTATTTCAGTTTGAAAATCACCGTGTTTCAGTAGTTTCAGAACCATCTTCCATTTCAGCCTCAGGCAGCTTGGGAACATACATTAAACAAGTATTTAAATTACATAAAATTGTTCATTTCATGTTCTCATAGATTAATTAAAATGATATGTTGGTGTACGTACAATGAAACAATCATAGAATCATAGCTCTTGTTAGAAAGAGAAATGGTTCAAGCTTTTAGAGGCTTGTAAACTCTTGCAGACAATATGGTTTATTCTACAATAAAGAAATATTGATTCCAGAGATCACTCTCCTGAAGAAAGATAAAGATGCATCAGGTAGGATCCCTGCTTCTAAAGGACAGATTGTGCTTCATTAGGTGGTAGTGAAATATCCTGAAACATGTTATTTTCTTTATGGGTAGGATAATTGGGAAATATTTTGGAACATTATGTTAGAAATACATTTTGGAATTAATCCTTTCTGCTGCAAATTCACATGGAAGGGAAGACTAATCAGAAGACTCATATTCATTACAATGTTGTAGCCCGATGTATTGCATCAACATATTGATTTAAGTGACATTCTAGTCTTATGTGATAAGAAGAGGCAATGATGTGCTTGCTTTCTCATTGCTGTCCATTTTGTCCTTGTCACCTGGCCTTTCTACCTTCTGTATTTAACAAATGGAGGCAAGCACTGTTGTGCAGAATGTTCATGAGTTTTAAACTTGTATGCATGAACAGGAAACTCCTATTGCATACTGTTGCCTAATAGCCATCATGAGTATGTCTCCAACCTTTGCCTACATGATTCAAATTATACAACATCTGAAGGTTTTCATGTGATTTTAAAACAATCAAAGCTCAATAAGGCAGAAGTGGATAATCAGGGTTGTTCAAAGATATTTTACTAGCTGAGGCAAAGGATGATATAAACTGTGCAGTAGAGAGAAAATGACTGAATTCAGCTGGCACTAAATTTTGCTTCTCCTCCAGGGATATGACACATCTTGAAAGTAGTATATTAAACTAGAAGACATGAGATGTTGTACTGAATATATTCTTATACCTTATCATTGATCTCTGCCCATCAGTATCTGATGTAAAGGATCATTATCTCAAAGATAGAGGTGGTCTTATGGATAACAGAACAAACACTGGTAGAGGCAGAAGGATCTGAATATGTAGCTACACCCTCAGGAGTCCAATAAATCCATTTTAATAGTGCTTTGCTTGAGAAGAAGAAATGGCAAAAAGCAGACACTGGAAAGTCCTGCATAATGTTACTTCTTTGTCCCTTCTGGGAAAACCATTCACAGAGAAAAAAAGTAGCTAGAGCTCTCATCTACAAACTATTCCCTCCTTCCCATTCGTTCAGAGCAGTTCAAAACATTGGGATGTTACATGGATCATCACTATGAATGATTAAGTTACCTTTTAATAGTCTAAGTTTTCTGTTGCATCCTCGTGGCAACACCGCTGATCCGCGCGTATGCCGACACGGAACCTCGTCCCATTGGCTAAACAATGTCAGCCCTTTTGGCGGGAGAATGGAGCTCCCCGATTGGACGAGCCATTTGACAACTGCTATATAAAGAGCTGTCTGTCAGAAAGTTGTTGTTGCCGGTTCCGGAGTTGCCCTTTGTTACTGTTAGCTGTTAGCCGAATAAAGGTTTCTGTTGGTAACCTGTCTCACCTCAGTTCCTTGCACCCTTTGTTCTCCGTACAGAACATTTTCATTTATATACAGTATGTAGAATTGATATAGCAGAAAATTTTGCCTTAGATAAACTATATTAGTAAACAATAAATGATAAGAAGTTTCAAAATATTTCAAAAAATGACACCTGTATGCTTCAAGTATCCACTCCTACCCAACAACATCTAGTGAATGAAACTGGTAACGCTGAAGAGCTTATTTGGATTAGAATAAGTGGAGGAAAAAATAAAAACAGTATTTGCATCTCTATAATTACCTGCCTGCCTACAAAAAGATATAGATGATGCTTTCCAGAAACAAATGCAGATTTTTCAGAGACATGTAGTAATGATACATCACTTTAATTCCTCTAGCAACAGCAAGTTTGAGTTTGTGGTTAAAGGCACAAGGGTAGAAACAATGAGACAGTGAGTTAAAAAGCCTTTTATTGTACACAACACAGAATAATGTTTTCTAAGATGGGAAGTTATATAAATATGATAGATGAAGGAAAGAATGCCAGCTGTCATGATTTTGTGCCAATCACTTCGTCTTGAACTTAGGAAGAAGGCAATGGTAAACCATTTCTGAAAAATGTTGTGAGGGAAACTGCATGGATTGGAATAATTGGAAACCAGGAATCATGACTCACTTCAAGACTGACAATTTTCTCCCTCAGAGTGTGAGCAAAACCACAAGAAGGTCAACTATTCATGGTGTAATGCTAACCAATAGGAAAGAATTTCTTAAGAAAGCAGAACAGGAATTTCACTTTTTTGTTATAGCATTTCTTATGTGTTTTTTCCTCTCTTTGACAATGTATATATCACTATCAATATTATTTTTCTGTTTTGTTCTTTTTTATTTTTTGTTATTAATTTTAAAAAATCAATAAAAATAAACCCAGTACAATAATACATAGGACTTCATTGCAGGATAAGCTGATAGGAAAAGGAAGACAAAGTGAGAAGAAGGTGATAGTAAAAACAGAATTGCAAACTATTTCTATGAAGAGAAAAATGAAAGAAGCAGAAGTTGTTATTATAACTACTCAAAAGCTGGGTGAGGATCAGAAAAGAAACAAACAAAAAACTCTGTGTGGGTGATGGATGGAGGGCTATGATACCATTATAAAAAGAACAATAGGATGATATCAGCTAAGCCAAAGCTCAGCATGTGTTAATATTAGCAAAGTATAAGAATGAAAAAGATTTCTTCAGGTATGTTCAAAATAAAAGGAAAATATTTGTATACCATTTACCCACTGATCATGTGAACAAGTAATAAATAAAAGTGAGGCACTTAACACCTATTTTTGGTCTGTTTTCTCCAACTAGAAGGTTGGAGAGAAGAAGGTTGTGGTTCACAAGGTGGTTGTAAGCAGCAGAATGAATAAGGCATGACTGACCATTGATACTGACTGAATCATGGTCATAGTGTATCTTTTTCTTTGGAACAGTGGTGGGAGTCAGTCGGTTCGGGCCGGTTCGGCCAAACCGGTAGTGAAAATTCTGGCTGGCCCCTCCCCCCGCCCCTTCCCACCCAGTCACTCCTTATCTCGCCTCACGCGCCTTGGCCGAGTCATGCAGCCCATGGCATAGCTCCTGCTCTCTGTTTCCCTTTCTCGCTCGCTTGCCTCGACCACATGGTCCCCGCACATGGCCTACCTTTCTGCCTCAGGTATCTGCCTTCCCCAATCTCTGCTCCTTGCCCAGCTGCCTCCTCCATGCCCCAGCCTACCTTTCTGCTGCCTGAACTGCCTGTCTGCCGTCCCCGATCTCCCCAGGTTCTCCCCCAGCATGCCCTACCTTTCTCCTCACTTTCTGCCACCTGTGCCTTCCCAGATCTCCGCAGGATCCCCCCCCCCAGTGCACCTTACCTTTCTCCTCACTTTCTGCCGCTCATGCCTTCCCAGATCTTCGGAGATTCCCTCCAGCACTGTTTTGGGATGTGAGGCTTCCCACCCTCCGCTGTTTTGGGATGCGAGGCTTCCCCCCCCCTCCACTGTTTTGGGACGCGACACTGCAGCCCCACACTGTTTTGGGACATGAGGCTTCCCCCCATGCTGTTTTGGGATGCGAGGCTTCCCCCCCCTGCACTGTTTTTGGATGCGAGGCTGCAGCCCCACACTGTTTTGGGATGCGAGGCTTCCCCCCCCCGCACTGTTTTGGGATGCGAGGCTGCAGCCCTATGCTGTTTTGGGATGTGAGGCTTCCCTCCCCCATGCTGTTTTGGGATGTGAGGCTTTCCCCCCTCCACTGTTTTGGGACACGAAGCTGCAGCCCCATGCTGTTTTGGGACACGAGGCTTCCCCCCCCATGCTGTTTTGGGATGCGAGGCTTCCCCCCCTGCACTGTTTTTGGATGCGAGGCTGCAGCCCCGCGCTGTTTTGGGATGCGAGGCTTCCCCCCCCCCCCCGTACTGTTTTGGGATGTGAGGCTGCAGCCCTATGCTGTTTTGGGATGTGAGGCTTCCTGCCCCCATGCTGTTTTGGGATGCGAGGCTTTCCCCCCTCCACTGTTTTGGGACACGAAGCTACAGCCCCATGCTGTTTTGGGACACGAGGCTGCAGCCCCACACTGTCCGGGAGGCCGCCCACCTGCCTGGCCAGTGTCAGAAGAAAGGATTCCCTGTGGGACAAAAGTTTTGTCTAGAAGGAAAAGCATCCAGAAACCAGTTTGATCGTAAGTAATCCAAATATTATGTCCCATATTTCACACAACTAGATATTTTATATAGCACACTTGTAGCATAAGTACATAAATAGACTTCTTTTATTATTTAGTAGAAACAAATTCTATTAACAAAGGAATACGTAGGGGGTGGGAAATTTGGAGGAGATGAAATTGCTGTTCACTTCTTGCATTATCCCTAGCTTCTGTTGCTTCATACACTATTATTTCCACTTTAGAATGAAAAGGGCTTAAAGTTGCAAAAATAATAGTTCTATACTAAAGGGGCATTTCTCAGGATGCTGCATTGTCTATTTAATGCAACCACATGGGATGATCACAGAACACAAACGTATAAATTGGTAACTTCCCATGTTGTACTTTTCAGCTCTAGACAATCATAGTATTTGTAGAGTCCTTGGGAGAAAGGTATTGGGGGGTGGGGGGGCGGAAGCATAATTCTTTATTGGAACCACTCATCAAACAAAGAAGCAAAACAAAAAAGCTATCTGGTCCCATACAGTGGATTCAAAGCATCCCTAACCTTGTCTTTTCCTGCAAGATACAGCCATGTACCAATAGCTTTGCCCTCCCCCCTTTCTTGTTCTGAATTTCCTGTCCAAATGTAATTGGATTTTTTTGGCTTGGAACGAAAGGTATCTAGGCTCAGATTGCCCCTTCTTCTGTCCCAGACAGGACATTTTATGGTGATACAGTTTTCTTCCAGATAATTCATGGGTATTTAGTTATGAGGAAGGTGATGTCTCTTTCAATAATATAAATTAAAACTATTTTATTTTAACAAGAAAAGAAGTAAAAATATACAGAGAAAATTGGGATAAGAAAATGAAGAGAAAAACCAAGAAATGATATTACAAAAGTTTTTCTTTTTTATTGTTGCTAAACATAATATTACAAAAGCAAGAAAATAAATTAAGGAAGGACATAATCTTAGAACAATTAGCTGAACTCTACCTTGTTTATCCTTATTTTGGGTAGTAATTTATCAAATCAAAAACACACCATGCAAAATTTGCAATAATCTTTATATTTTGGTCAACTGTAAGTTCAAAAAACAGAGGTGAATTTGTGGTATGGAATCATTTCTCAAATGAAGCCGCTCAGTGAATCAGAATCTTTATAATTGGCATTATATCTTTGGAAAATACATCTGATGTGAAAATGCTAAATGTAAATAATGTGCTCTGTATGTAGGGTGTTTGCAATTCATAGCATTTATTTCTTAATCAAGCTAATAATTAATATTTCATAACTGCTAATAGTTGTTGAGATCCACTGTATTTATTAATAAACTCTTATTAATTTTGTTAATCAATGTGTTCATTGGACAATAGGGGGTTATAAAAATTGACTTTATATCCAAGGTGCTCCCATATCTACAAAACATACGAAAAGAAAAAAACTGTATTTTGTTAAGTAACTGTTAAGTAACTATAAACAGGCAGGTGCAAAAGTTATCCTCAGGGGAAGACAAAGAATATTTCACAGGTTTTAGATCTATGACGTAAAAGGTACATGAAATACAGAAAATATTTATTTAATACAGAGCCGAGGTGGCGCAGTGGTTAGAGTGCAGCACTGCAGGCTACTGCAGCTGACTGCTAGCTGCAGTTCAGCGGTTCAAATCTCACCAGGCTCAAGGTTGACTCAGCCTTCCATCCTTCCGAGGTGGGTAAAATGAGGACCTAGAATGTTGGGGGCAATATGCTGACTCTGTAAACCGCTTAGAGAGGGCTGTAAAAGCACTGTGAAGCGATATATAAGTCTAAGTGCTATTGCTATTATTGTTATTATTATTGTTATATGCTTGCGGAATGGCTGGGAATTGGGTTGCTCAAGCACTTTATGTAAATACTGATAATCCTTGACTTACAACCATTTGCTTAGCAACTGTTCAAAGTTATAGTGGTGCTGAAAAAAAGTGATTTAAGATTGGTCTTTGCACTTATGACCATTGCAGAATCCCTGCGGTCGTGTGCTCAAAATTCAGGCACTTGGCAACCAGCATGTATTTATGATGGTGGCAGTGTCCTGGGGTCAAATGATTGCCATTTGCGACCTCTTCAACTGCTTCCAACAAGCAAAGTTAGTGTAGGAAACTGGATTCACTTAACAACCATGGCAGTTTGCTTAACAACTGTGACAAAATAGATCATAAAATTGGGTACAACTCATTTAATGCCTCACTTAGCAATGGAAGTTCTGATCCTAATTGTGGTTGTAAGTTGAGGACTACCTGTATAGTTTTAATAGATTGGAGTAACGGGATACAGTTGATACAACTAAAGAAAGATTTGTAGATCTTTGATACCTGACTCATGGAGGTGGATTAGGTTAGTTTAAATCAGATTTAAACCCAAGTGACTTGGAATCAGAGTTTCTCAAGCAATTCCATTTTGCATAAAAATTTTGGAGATGAGGTGAGCGTCTGGGCGAGGTGAGGGGCTGGGTGAGGCGAGGCCCCTTCAATGTGAGTGATGTTGAGTTGGCCACGCCCACCCAGTCACACGACCACCTAGCCATGCCTACCCAGTCACATGACCACCTAGCCACACCCACCTAGCCACGCCTACCTAGCCACGCCCATAGAACCAGTAGTAAAAAAAATTGAATCCCACCACTGCCTTGGAATGAGTTGAAATCTCTGAGTCAAATGGACTGCATCCCAGGATACTGAAGTAACTAGCTGATATTATATATTAGATCTGAGAAATACAGATAACTGGAGAGCAAGAAATGTTATTTGTATTTTCAGAAAGATTGGGGAACTACAGACCAGTCTCCTTGACACCAATACATGGGAGAATGCTACAGCATATCAAAAAGTAAATAATTTTTAAAAATGCAATAACTACCAGAAGTCAACAAGGATTTGTCAACAAAAAAAATCTCACCAAACAGAACTCCTCTAGTTTTTATTTAACAGGAATTTGTTTACTAGTTATGTTTATTATATCTCTATAGTCTTTCTTGACTTGAATAAAGCATTTGATAATGCACTTCATGACATGCTGATTAGCAAATTAGTCGTGTGGTTTGGATGGGTTAGGGTGATTACCTGCTTTAAAATCCTATTTATCAGTGCTCATCAAACTGGAGAGAAGTACTGAATAGGGTACCACATTATTCAGTGCTGGCTTTCTTCCTCAATCTTTTACTTAATAAGTTGATGGCAGAAGAAATAAATAAAATTCAGAACAATCTTGTAAGATTAGAGAAATGGATGAAAAGTAACAGAATGACTTTTATCTGAGACTTAGGTAAAGTTTTTTATTTATGAAAGAGAAATCAAATGCATATTTGAAGGATAGGGGACACTAGCAGGATTTATGAAAGCAATCTTAAAACAATACTTGATCATGAATTGCAAATGTATCAGCAGTATAATGTTGCTGAAAAAAGACGTAAATACAATTTTAGGTTGTATCAATAAAATATAGTTTGCAAATCACAGGAAGTAACATAATCTTTTGGGGTGAGAATTTGGGCATCATACTTTTAAAGTGATTTGAACTGGAAGAGATTCAGTAAAGGCTATCAAGGATGCACATAGGACTAAAGTTCTATGAAAGTAGATTTAAAGAACTGAGCATGCAAAAAAAAAAGTGTGCACTTTCCCTGGTAGTTGGATCAAAGACACCAAAAAGTGGGAGTTTGGGAGAAGAAGCTGAGCCATATACTGCAAAGGTGCACCACTTATTGAATTGCATTATGTGATCTAACTTCATTTTGTCTCCATTAATTTTTCATAATCATTATGAGATCAGATACAAGCTAAATTTTCCTTCAGATATTATATAGAAGTCCCAATTTATAAAGTCATAATTCTCTACATTAATGATAGGATGGAGATAGATAGATAGATAGATAGATAGATAGATAGATAGATAGATAGATATATCATTAATTGGTAGAGGTGTGGCTTGTATACATTGAAAGGATGCATAAACGTTAGTGATCAGTACAAGAAAGTGAAGTGAAAAAAAGTGATCCTGTGGAAAATGATTGCACTTTTACAAGTGGAGTATTTTTATGACTGCTGTATTCAGTAACATAATAAATGTATGTGATAGCTCAAGCATGAAATTGCAAAGGGCAACAAACATTAACAAATCAGCAAAGCAGGTGTTTAGAGGAAATAACCAAGATGAACTTGCTTATCATGAAACATCCCTTCCATTACTGATGGAATATGTAACTACTATAACTGCTTGGAGTGTGTTGGAAATATAACCACTAAATTGTTTACTGATTATTGACCAAATGTGCTTGTTTGGCAAGGACATTTCATTTGTAAGCACTAAAAGGTACAGGCATGCACATGGATGGTGTGTCCATCTTGACTCTTGGTACGTTCATTAGAAAAGTGTTGCTACATTACTGGGCCATTTATTTGTGTAGCATATACAGGCTTTTTCTATACTCACTGACCCAGGGAAAAAACAATTACTTTAAATCACCCAATATAATGCAGGCAAACATTCCATCACAATGCCCAACTCACACAGAGAGAAGAAAAGTTTCAATCCATGTTTCCTTTTTTGCTTATATAACCAAATTAGATGCACAATTACAAAAGGTTGTTTTATTCCAGATAACCTTGACCATAGGTGAAGCAGGCTACCTGGATATTCAATTGTAATATTGTATTGTTTTGTCCCAAAGGTGCTTTTTCAGGATGCAACTGGACTTTCTTGTTTTTTTTTCTTTTGAAGACATTTCGCTTCTCATCCAAGAAGCTTCTTCAGCTCTGACAGGATAGTGGGGAATGGAAGGATTTATATTCCTTGCAGACAGCTGGTATTTTGCATCCTTTTAGAGAATGTTGAAGTACTTGGAGGTTTATCTGTGTCGTCAAGGTCATCCTGAGTTGTGCTCCTGGTTCAGATAAACCTCCAAGTGCTTCAACAACCCTCTAAAAGGATGCAAAATACCAGCTGTCTGCAAGGAATATAAATCCTTCCATTCCCCACTATCTTGTCAGAACTCTTGGATAAGAAGCAAAACGTCTTCAAAAGAAAAAACAAGAAAGTCCAGTTGCATCCTGAAAAAGCACCTTTGGGACAACCATGACCTGGATAACTGAGAATCTCTACAGACTATTGTATTGTTTTATTTCTTCTACTCCAACAATCTATCCTGGGCTTAACATTTTTGCTGTTCTAGGGAAATTAATTCAATTTTGGACTCAATGTATTGGGAAAAGGAGGAAAGGCAGAAGATATTATTCCAATTATGGTAACTCAGTTAGTGTTGCTCAGTATTGCTAGCCTGTTATTTGATTCTTAAAACCAAAACACAATAAAATTGAAATACCAGGAAATGTATTTGAAGCCTTTGGCATAAATCATTTTCTTCATTGCTGCACAAGGGTTCATACTCAAAGTACTTCCTTGCAATCACATGATAAAAATTGCCTGTCTAGACCTGCTCTAGCTACAAATTGCAATAACCCCTCAATATCAATTATTTCCTCTGTTAATCTGATACATAAAAGCAGGAGAGTCTGTTAATAGCCTGATGTTATGCTCAAGATGCTCTCAATCTTGTGGACATATTCTGCAGCTGAGTCAAATAACATTTGCTTCCATTGCTTGCAAAATTTCTATTGTGGAAGGTGCATCAGTGCAGTTTGTAGGGTTTGCGGGCTGGTTTTTCTCGGTTATGGGAAAACATCCACAAAGGTCTCTATGGATATTTCATAGGAAAGCAGGAATTGCTTGACTGTTTTTCCGACTTATATAAACAGTATACCTCACTTCACCTCCCAGTGAACCATTACTCTTCTCCCTTTCCAAGGCTCTAAACTGCAAAGTAGCGCTATTGTTGCAACTGTTGAGGAAACCCCTAGCTGCAAAATTGTTCTGCTATCATGTTTTCTATGATAATATGTGATAAAAAGACTGGTGTCTGACAGCCATTCAGTTCTTTCCTTGTGCCAATAGCTCAGGCATTTGGTTTTGCTTTAAGTGGCCAGACAAAAGGCCAAAGCACAGACTGAAAATATGAAGGAAGGAGAAACAATTTTCTCCTTGTAGTATTGCAATTTTTACTACTCCAAGCCCTGCATGGGTAGAAGACTCACAGTAACAATATTCAGATGGTTCTTCTAGTTGGATGGAGGGAACAGCTCTTCCCTGTTTGTTTTAGAATTTCAGGTGTCAGCAAAATACTTTTACAGGTTGGGAAGTGTCAATAATATCAAGTACCTCCTGGCAACCTCAGATAATGCTGCTGTTGTTGGGTTGTTGGAAAAATTCATTGTATCACTTACACTGCTAATGGTAAACCTATCACAAGAAACAATTGGAGTAACCGCTGCTGGGAGACCCTATGGGGTCACAGCCGCCTTGTACGGGTGGTGAAGGAAGGAGAGGCACTTCGCTGACCACGAGGAATCCACAATTTCCTCGTTAGGTCCGAAGCAAGCTCTCCCAAACTGCAGCAGGGATGATGGCCATTTTTGGCAGTCACAAAGCTGGGACAACCGGGACCACAAGATTTGTGCTGGAGCGATTTATGGACAGAGCATTGAAACTGGGTGAGATAATGACCAACTTTTACTCTAAAGATCTGATGTAAAAACGAGAATATTAAAAGATAACTCCTAAGCCTAAGATAGCGGCGACTTAACACATGGAGAAAAAAATACTGAAAATTAAGAGGTGAAAGAAGCCTAAGGGAAGCTATAAAACATAGAAAGCTTGAAAAAAAGCTCAAACAATTTGAAAAGTGATTTTCGGGAGAAACTGTTTTGTCTATTTGTATTTTTAAACCCCCTGGATTTATTGATAATCAGCTGTTTTTGACAGACTGTTTAACATTGGATTTGGGAATAAGAGTGCCATCTACTGGAAGAAGAGAAGCACTACAGCACTATAGCTGCAGTATATTTAGTGAAAGTGAATTCAATACACATAAAGTCTAATACACAGAATAGAAGTAACAACATCTGGAAGACGACCTGATTTTGACTTCATGCTAGAAGACGACTTGGATAACTTGAGAATATTTAATGAGTTTCTTTTCTTTTCTTTTTTTGCTTCCCTTCTGAAGATTTTCAAAAGGAACTAACTTGCAAATAACTAAACTTTATTAAAATTGGCTATTGGATTATGGATTTGAAAGATTGGAGGAATCTAGTGGATAAACTTGCATTTGGACTATTATCGTTATTCAACAGAACACTCTACGAGTCAAAAGAAGAAAGATGACAGAAGAAAAGAGGGGAAAAACAGGAAAGTTAAATAAGACTTTAAAATTTGGACAACTGGGAAGATATATAATGGGAAACTTTAAGGTTGTAAATTACTAAAGAATTTTAAAGAGTATAAAAGGAGACTTAAAATATTTAGACATTGGAATTACAGAAATATACTGAGTAATTTTGATTAATTGTTATAAAATGGATTTTCAGGGGATGATAGAGGTATATGAAGAGATAGTTTTGATGTTAAAAAGTGTGTGTGAATCTTTAAAGAACAATAAAGACACAGGAATGAATGTAGAAATCACTCAACAAGTGGGGGGGAAGAGGTACATGATATTCAAGAAATAGATGAGAAATTAGAAGAAACTCAAAATGAGATGCAAGAAGCTAAAAATAAAGAAGAGAAAGGATTAATAATTAGGAATCAATCAGATAATTCCTCAAAAGCTTATAATAGAATAGAGAGAAAAGAGAAAAACTTTCCCCCCAAAAAAGAAAGACTTAAAGAAAAAAAAGAAAAACTTCTTTAAAAAAAAAGAAGTCGTGTTGATGGGTAATAATAATACAGCAGAAAGAGACAAAGGATATTCAGAAGGGAATGCTTAGCAGGCACAAAAATATCAAAAAGATCTATAAGAATCCAAGAAAGAGATAAAAGGCTGATTAAAAAGTCAATAATTGATGGGATCTTAGAAAAGTTTAGAGATGATGGATAATGAGAAGATATATTAATAAAATGGGAAAATACTAACAGGGAAAATAGTAGTATATATATAAAATAAGTTAAGACTAGTAGATGGGAATTTAAAATTAGGAAATTTAATTGTATTATTAACATTTACAGTGTGTTAAAGTATATTGTGAATTTAAAATATTAAAGATTGGAAATTGTGGGGATCTTGAGATATACTCCCGGGATTGATTAAATATTGTTAATATTTGGCATTATTACGGTAGTAATCCTAAACATTTGGAATATTGAAGTTATGGTGGAATAATGAGTAATTTTAAAAATATTATATAATAGTATTTAGTAGGGGATAATAAATACATGGCACAAAGAAATGTTATTTATGTTTAAATGAATTAATGGGAAAATGATAAAGGATTATGAAAAGAGAATAGCATTGTTGAAGTTGGAAGATTAGAACTACACATACTGATTTGTATTATTATTATTAGAGTTGTTTAAAAAAGACTTGACCCAGTCAATACACTGTCCACAAAATATGTATGTTTATATGGGGGGGGAGAAACAATTGGAGAAGATGGCAACCTACATCTCCCCCCTTTCTCATGCCCCCAATAGGTTGAGAAACTTGGGAAGTCATGTGTCTGTGGATCTCATATTACATCCTTAATTTTTTTTCTTGTTTTCATGATAGCAGATTAATAGGGATGCTGTCAGAAATCCAGATATGCTACGCATCTCAATGCTGCAAGCTGATTGATTTAGTTATCCTGACATAAAAGAGCATCTTGAAAGAATGGCAAACAAGCCTCAGTGTAATCAACCTGCCATTCATCCTTCAGGTCTTAAAATCTTTCAACAGGAACAGCATTTTAATATCTGGCTAGCTTCTATTAAGATTTCATTGCAGGGATGGTAGAATATTAATCCCTATCATGTGCAGAAATCCATGTGAAAACAACTCTATAGATTCCAACATCAGAAAATAAAATGCTGTTGATTTATGCATGTTACTTCTATAAATCTAAAAATAAATTTCATTCCAGAAAGAAATTGGGCTAGCATTATAAGCTTCTGAGTTGACAGCAATCTTAAATTTCTGGTCCAGATCTTCACTGATCTGCTGTGGTACAATAAAAAAAAAGACCTTGATCTTGCCTCATGAATAATGTACTTATCTGTGACTTGCTTAGAAGTATTAGATGGCAAACAATTACAAATGTTTTTTGAGGCAGTGGTTAAAAATTACCAGTAGGCCAGAATTCAAATAGAAAATATGTGAAAATTATTCAATAGAAACCATATATAATTGTCAAAATTAAAACAGTGCAAATAAAATGTTGGCAAATGCTAGAGTGAAGTTGTGTTGTGTCATGAACCTGGCTTTCTGTCCTCCAAGCAATTTCTATTACAAAGGACATTTTATGTACTTCTCAGCAAGGAATTTTTCTAACTCTAGAAGATTAGCATGTTATTTCTTCAAATTCTATAGAAATTCTAATTCAAAGGGTAAGTTTTTAAAAAAAGTTGCTGTATAAAATACATCTCCATCTCAGGGGAAGAAGGAGAAATAAAAAGAAAATAATTTAAATTAGTTAACTCATTTCTCACTCTGAAGTGGGAACATGGTGGTAGATAGAAGGCCTTAAATTCAATTGAATTACTAGACTCTCTCCCAGTTTGCATCTTGTTCAATCTCTAAAATAACAGAGTTGGAAGTAACCTTGGAGATCTTCTAGTCCAACATTCTGCTCAAGCAAAAGACCCTATAACATTTCAAACAAATAGTTATCCAATATCATCTTTAAAACCTCCAGTGATGGGGGGGGGGAAATTCCAGTGATGGGGGGGGATTTTAATTGCCAGTGTTTCTGACCACACAAGATTCAATATAGAGGCCAATGAGGGACAAGTGAACAGATAAGTTTCCATTTAGAATTCTCAGCAGTTTAGACCAGCTGGCTAGGGAATAATGGGAGTTGAAGTCCAAGTTCTCCAAGTTGCCAGGTTTGAAAAACACTGGTTTAAACAGTTTGGCCATTGACAGGATACCGCAAGTAGTAATTCTGCCACATCTTGAAGGTATTCTACCTTTGCATACAGAGAAGCTAAAACAACTTTAGAGCTGGATTCACAAGATGCTGAACTAATCTATTTTGGGGGCTTGCAAATATACATAGCCACACAAAGAAAGACAAGGTTAAACTGAGTTTAGTTTGCTGTGAAACTATAGCTGCTTGGTCTTTAATTGAGGGCAAAGCATGCTGTCTGGACCTACAATGAGATGGATGAAGGAAGACAATTTGTTCTTGTTTCCTGTTGCCCATTTCTATAATAGCAGATATTATATAAGATATAATAGCAGATATCAGGGAGGAAACCATGATACTATGAGAGCTGTTACTAGTCAGAATAGACAATATAAGGCTACATAGCTAAAAATCTCTTGAAACCTGACAAGCTTCTTATCCATCTGATTTTTTTTTAAATAACTATACTGAATATATGAATAAATTGGACAACAGCGTGCTTCAAGTTTCTTACATCAGGGATCCCCAATCCCGGTCTGCATCCCAATAACACACTGCAGCCCTTTGGGAACCAGGCTGTGCAAGCAGCAGGTGAGTGTGCAAGCACGTGAAGCTCCATTTGTGCAAGCAGCAGGCGCGTGCGTGAAACCATCTCCCTCTGCCACCACCAGCGGTCTTCAGAGGTGGCAAAGTTGGGGACCGCTGCCCTACATCATTACATATTAGTCTGGGCTTTCTATAGATTGTGTTGGTTTCCTTCAAAAATAAAACAGTGGGTGGCTGCAGCCCATGCTCTTGTTTTTGGTTTCTAAATTGCACCTGGAAGAAAACTAGGTGTTCGATAGAATTTTCTGGCATGAATGGCAGGAAATCATCTCAGTTTGCCCTCTGGTAAGAGGGTGTTTTGAGACTGGCTGCACCCTCTGTGACAGAAAAAGGAAAGCCCAACATCTGAACAAGGCAGACAATTTTTTCAAAATGGTCATATCATGCTCTCAGGTTTTAGGTATGTACACTGGGCACAGAGTTTGAAATTTACAAATGAAACAGAAAGCTATATACGAAATGTGTAGGTTAAAGAAAATAAAAAAGTACTATATTTTGCAAAGTCTTTTGCGAAAAGGGTGGGAAAATTACATATAAAAAAGACATATGTTTAGGAGAAAGGCAAGCAAAAAAGCATATTTATTTCTATGCAAGGTTTTACTTCTCTAAGCTTTTGAAAAATGGTGCAAACATAAGGTTGGTAAAAGCAGATAAATGCAATAAAACTGAGATTTGCTGATTTGTTTATTTTTTGGACAGAGAGGGAACTTTTTAATCCTATATTTTAATCCTATATTTATCCAGGAAATTTGTTACTAAGGATTAGTAATTTAAACATGGCAAATGCTTTCTTGCTCTCTTCCATGTTTCTTTTCTTTCCTCAACTTCAATCTGCATATTCATAAAGCTCGTATGCTATTATTTTTTTTTCCAAAGTGACAGATGTATTGATTATCTGAAGTAGACAGGATCCATTATTTTGGATTTCACTTTTAAACTAAACACAGTTGCTCAGTTGTTCACACCCCTAATCTGATGGTTAAAGGGAACAACAATGCTTATAATAAAAACTCATTTATTCCTTGCATGCATGCACACACACAGGTATTAGATGGTTTCCAGATAAATCTTTCTTGGATGGGTGACATTTTCACACTGAACGGATTCTTAATACTGTTTTGCTTGTGTCCAAATCTGCTATGGATCTGGGAACACCACCAATATCAGAACAGATTTGCACTGGGGTTTCATAAATAATTTGTTTAGTAGTCTGTATTCTGGAAAAAACATGGCTCTATACACATATAACCTCATTTATCTGTTCATTTTAGACCATTAAATTATTATTTCATATTTTATGGAGCAAATTCATTATAACATAATTCATGCTAAAACAATATATGTTAATGGATTATTATGTTTATTGAAGCATCTCTAATTTATATGTTTATTTCATCCAATTCTGAATCATACATGTCTAAAATTATTTTACTTTATGATTATCCCATTTTTATACTCCTTGAGATGATTGAGAAGGCTGAAATGAAATTTTCATATCTCCTTTATTTTTATAAACCTTTTCCATTTTTTAAAAATTATGCATATATTAATGCCTTAAATTTATCTATGTTATGCCACAACCTACATCAAGTATGTTTCTTAATAGAAATCTAGGCCTACTGAGGAGGTTGAGATGAATGCATCTCCAGATCAAATTAAGTCCAGTTTTTAGATTTTCATTGTTTTGTTTCATATTTACTTTTTTTTTTATTGCTAATGCAAGAGCATGATTCTGTTCTGTACTTCAAACAGAAACTCACAGTGGGAACAGCACTATTCACTGTTTTTAGTTTCCAAATTCTAGTGTTTATTTTGTTGTTTGAATTATCACTTGTGTGCTTCAATGAATTGGTATGAGTTCCTGATCCACTTTTGTGAACTACCTCTCTAATGGTGGCAGGGGAAGGCTGCAGTTGACCTCTATGGATGTCTATAGTTTGAAAATAATTGTGCTAAGATGACTTGAATAATTGAAAACCAGTCATCAATTTTGACCCACAATTTGGAAAATGTTACCCAAAGAGATTATTAGCTAATGCCAATAAAATCTTCAGACAAAAATCTTTTGTCGGCTCACCTTGATTTCTACAATTATCCATTATATGCCTCCTCTTTATAGAGTTACCTAATTATGAAACACAGCAAATGTCTTCTGCCAGCTTGCTACACTTTAATTGAATCTATTCATCTACAACTTGACTCACTTAAGGATAAAGCACAGTTGGAGCGTTTGCAGTTGGAGTACAACTTCTACTACTCTATTCCATGCATATGAAATGCAGTTTTGTTAACTATGGGAACAGATTCCCCTGCCCCCCACCCCGCCCCGAGCTAATAATGATTTGTGAGCCTTTTTTTTTTTCCCATTTTTTACATCACTTCTCCCCCCTGCCCCCCACCCCGCCCCGAGCTAATAATGATTTGTGAGCCTTTTTTTTTTCCACATTGGTCACATCACTTCACCAGAAAAAATCCTAAACTCATGGGAAATACTTTAGAAATCATATTTAGACAATGCTGAAAAAAATCTCTCAGACAGAAAACAAGCACCACTCTACCATACTTACATTTGAAAAGTGGGAAGAAATGAAAGCTCTACTTTCTTTGATGGCAGAACTAAAAGATGGTCTTCAGAAGCAAAACAGGCCAATTTGTACCCATCACCTTTACAGAATTCAATTTGAAGCTTAATTTCCTACAGCTTTTTTACAGTACATTTGGGAACAGCAGGCTTTGCTAGGAAACTGAAGAAGAAAGAAAAGCAAACAATTCCACCAGCAGCTGGGTGATTTTCTCATCCTGTTCCGTAGCTTATAGGTAAGAAAATGGAACATAGGAGGTTTTTTTTTTTATATACAAGCTATACAGATCTCTGATTTGCTTTTAAAAATAAGAGGTTTTTCATTCCTTTTAGCTTTCTTTTCATCTTTTATAATGACTTCTTGTAGTATGGCAGTACCTTCAGAAATCACTTTGAGATAATATCATCTTTTTTTCTCCTTTTGCAAAAATGCACAAAGTAATAGTACTTGCCAGATAAGAGCTGCCGACTGTTTATGGCACACTTCCCACTGTGTTTTCCCAATATGAGTCTATGTGCACACAATAGGAACAAGTATACCCAGTGAAACTGTTACATGTGTGACTTTTGAATATGTCTTCTCATGTTTTATAAATACCTTTTGTAGTATAGTTTCCATGCAAAAGCTGTGATTATTTACCTTTATAAATATAATTACAGCACAAATAATATTAATTTCATTGACAGTGTGACCTTCCTTCGAAAGGTGTGTGTGTGTGTGTGTGTGTCAGTAATTTAGGAACACAATTCCAGTATATTCTGCTCTTTCTCTATGATGTACCAAAACTTGTTTGGAATATTCCATTATGGGGACAGTTGGCAGTTTCCAGAAGAGAATTCCTAATTGAAAGTTAGTTTAGATGTCCTGGGCTAGAATATGGTTTCAGCAAGGAACCTACTCAGTGATGGGTTCTAAATCCCATCGCTACTGGTACACGTGCATGCTCGCGTGCATGCGCAATGCTTCTGCGCATGCGCAGAAGCGTCTAGGTGGGTAGGCGGAGCCTCCCGCTGCCACCGCTACCAGTTCGTAGAACCGGGCTGTACAGGTAGCAACCCACCACTGAACCTACTCAACATATTGCTGAGGGGGAACTCCTTGTTGAATGTATCACAGTTTAATCTAGCCACAACTAAACACATGTATACCCAAAAACACATATCATGAATCAGACACAGTTTCAAAATGATGAAGATTCCTGATTTACATTCCAAAAGTTCAGGTGAACTTTTCTTTTTCTTTAATTTTAAAAACTCAACCTTTACCATCAATGGAAACTTTATTTAACAAGAGTGTTTTACATGGGGTTACCTGGAAGTCATTGTGTTCTGACCCAGCTGCCAAACCAAGGAACACAGCACAAACAGCGTCCGAACAAACCTTGTTTTATTATTAACAACTACTAATGAACTTTCTTAGCAGTTGTTCGTAAGACAATGAAAGTATAAATCAGTCTTTTCGGTGCAACAGCTGTTAATTAACCTTCTTAACAGCCGGCAATAGTCCAAGCAAAAAGAACAAAAGTCTGAAGAAGAGTCTTTCTGATAACAGTAGATAATCCACATAATCTTACTGTTGTTGGCAAAATGCCCAGAAGCAATTTGCAGGAAACTTGACGCTTTTCAAACAAGAGCCGAACAGGAGTTTTGAAGTCAAGACGTGGAATGAACGAAGTTGTTTCCTGCAAATTGGTCAGTCGTTTTCATCCTTAAATAGGCTATGGGAGTGGCCAATGATCCCCAAGCCTTACTCCCGAGTAGTCCTTCTCCTCAGGAGCCATTCCTGCCTTGTGGCAGCTCTGCGCAGGCCCAATTATCCCCAAGCCTTACTCCCGAGTAGTCCTTCTCCTCAGGAGCCATTCCTGCCTTTTGGCAGCTCTGCGCACGCGCGCATTGAGAACAGGCTCCTCCTCCTCCTCTTCTTCTTCTTCTGCACTAATGGCAGCCTCTGGAGGTTCTGATGGCCCTGGCTGAATCCCTGCCTCTGGCACCGAGCCCTTTCCAGCCTCCTCACTGTCCAACTCTGGTGCCAGCTGCACAGGCCGCTGGCGAATCACCACACCAGCCTCCTCGCTGTCTGAATCAGCTACCAGCTGCACAGGCCGCTGGCGGGCCACAACACTTTGCACCAATAAATATCACCATTGAAAACTGCATTCTGTAACTGTTAACAATGTTTGAACCCTTGATCCTTGACATTTCCAGAATTACTGTATATGAAATTCTGTTTTCTTACTGAGAATTCCATTTAAATGTATGTTTTTCATTTTCTTAACTTCAGAAATATTGTCCTGTATATCCATCTGGCAACTGTTGCTCAGCAAGGCTTATTTTCTTTGTATTTGATTTCTTTAAAATCTGTAACTATTTTTTAAAAAAATAACACTTAACAAAAATAAAATCATAGTAGCATCATTTATGTGTTGAAACCTATTCTTTTTGCAAGGATTAATGGTGTCAGATATCTCCAAATTGCTATTACCAACTTAAGTACAGAAATAAAATTTCTTGAAAGAATGGAAGAAAACAATGACAGGAGACAGTGGTTTGAACAGTGAATTATGCAGTTCTTTATTATCCCTTTTTACAGTATAATGCAGCACTTCTAGTGACATCTGATGTCCAGGATAAGGAAATGAAGGTTTTCCAGATATTACCATGCTAAAATTCTTAGTATACAGTATCTCACAACTGGTCATGAGGTCATTGGGGTTACAAAAAGCTGGAATTTGGGAGGACCACTGGTTCCTAACATCTGCTTCCTGGTATAAATTTTGCAGAAGTAAAATATGAACAAATTGTAATATAAGGATTCACTAGAGGCCGAAGTCTGATTCTCAACATGTTCAATTAAAATGAATAATCCAACAAAAAAACACATGATGATATTCTCTATATCACTTTCTGGTTAACTTATTTTGGTTGCATTGTTTTGCAAACAATTTTTTTATTGTGCATCTTAAATTCCTGGCATTATTATGAGATAATACTTGTTGAGATAAGGGCAATATTTGTCATTTTTTTTCTTCTACTGAACAATCTAATTGTTTTTGTTTATTAGCAAATAAAGCAGATATTTCTGATGGCAAATCAGCAGTCCTATTTTCTACTCAGTAGGAATCAAAACAATGTAACTGTGATGAAAAACATGATATAATCAAATATGTTTGTGGCCAATTTACTAACCTCGCATTAATTTACCATATGTTGTTTACAGTGACATTAGCACAAGCTATTTTTTCTTCTAATAACTATTGTCTGTGAAAGCTAAACTATAGAAATTGGCAATGTCAAATGTACTATCATGCAGTGAGGAATGGCTTGGGATTTATGTTCTTTTCTAGTTCAGTTCACTTGTTCCAAATCATTTGGAAGAAGGAAAAAGTTCTAATGAGAATATTATCTCAGAGCATTGCAGTTTGTTAAAAGACTTCTCTATTTTTCGGTAGTTTTTTTACACAAATCTTTTAAATGTTCTGCAGTTCTTCTTTTGTTTATCATAGAATCCATAAGAGCAATAGGAATAGCACTTAGACTTGTATAGTGCCCCATAGTGCTTTATAGCACTCTCTAGGCAGTTTACAATGTCAGCATATTGCCCCCAATAATGTGGGTCCTCATTTTACCAACCTCAAAAGACTAGAAGGCTGAGTCAACGTGTTATGTTCTAACTGTTTCAACTGTGTTGCATGGTTCCAACCAGGTCCAGCGTTTGAGCGGGAAAAAGCTCAAACGCTATTGGCTGGTCTGTCTGACAGCTCCCTATAAAAGGGCAAGCTGTCAGACTGCTCTTTGCTGGTTGCTTACACAAGAGCTGAAATAAAGAGCTGCTTTGGAAGTCTGTCTCCTGTCATCTCTCCCCACCATCTAACAATTTCCTTTTTACAAACTTTCACTATTGCTTCCTTCGNGTTTCAACTGTGTTGCATGGTTCCAACCAGGTCCAGCGTTTGAGCGGGAAAAAGCTCAAACGCTATTGGCTGGTCTGTCTGACAGCTCCCTATAAAAGGGCAAGCTGTCAGACTGCTCTTTGCTGGTTGCTTACACAAGAGCTGAAATAAAGAGCTGCTTTGGAAGTCTGTCTCCTGTCATCTCTACCCACTATCTAACAGTGGCGACGAGGGCTTGGGCCAGGAGAACTGTGACTAGCTTCTTCAGCACTTTCAACCAGCCAGGCAGACATCTTCCTGCCTCCTTCTGCCGCTATGTCCACCTTCCACCCG
>QLTV01000247.1:1254849-1269391 GCA_003457575.1 Thermophis baileyi
GTCTCGGAAGGCCTACCTGTGGAAGCCGAGAGCCAGCGATGTCCTCCCTTCGAACCGGTCCCTTCGGCCGTGGAGGCCACACCCAGTACCTTCCAGGAGCTTCCATGCTCGAGCCCCGGAGCGGCAGCAGACCTGTCTGCACAGGCCGCTGCCTCACCACCAACTGAATTGCGCAGGTCTAGTAGGGCTCCAAAACGCCCCGCCTACCTGCGTGATTACGTATGCTGGACAGCTCCATCCAGGAGGGGAGGGGTGTTATGTTCTAACTGTTTCAACTGTGTTGCATGGTTCCAACCAGGTCCAGCGTTTGAGCGGGAAAAAGCTCAAACGCTATTGGCTGGTCTGTCTGACAGCTCCCTATAAAAGGGCAAGCTGTCAGACTGCTCTTTGCTGGTTGCTTACACAAGAGCTGAAATAAAGAGCTGCTTTGGAAGTCTGTCTCCTGTCATCTCTACCCACTATCTAACACAACCTAATCCCTTCTTCCAGGGGTGGGTTCTAACTTACCTCGCTGCCGGTTTTCTTCCTCCCACGCCGTGTGGCTGTGCCTCATGGGTGTTTGCGCGCTTTGTGTGCACGCGCATGCGCAGTGCCAAAAAATCAGAAAAAAATTCCCCAAAAGCCAAAAACAAGATGGCGACACATGTGCAGTGCCGGAAACTCAGCTTCTGCGCATGCGCAGAAGGAAAAAAAAATCGGAAAAAAATTCCCCCCAAAAAAAGATTTCCAAAAAATTTTCCAAATTTTTTTTTAAAAAAGATGGCGGCGCCCATGGACCGGCACCGACCGAACCGGATCCGTGACATCACTGTGATGACACCAGTGGGACGCTACCAGTTCGGGAGATCCGGTCTGAACTGGGAGGAACCCACCTCTGCCTTCCTCCTCCAAAACTATCTACAGACAAACGGGCTGGGAATATAGCTCACAAAGCTACAGACACCCACAGTTTTTCTGCTTCAGTTTCTGGATAGAGTCTAGAATGTCTGAAAAGGTTTGCTGAACATTGATGATACACAATGAATCTTGAATTTCGATAGCAAAAAAAAGAGAGTCTCCTCTGAATTGCTTTCTTCAGGTGAATCATGAGGAGGAAATAATTGCAAAAGAACAAGGACGATGGTGGATTCTCTTTCTAATTCTTTTTATTAGTGGAAATTATCCATCACAGATAAGGTGGCAGCAAAGAGTAGAAAAAAAGGTACTGTGAAAGGTACTTGATGCAAACTTCCTGCTTCCAAAACTGTTGTGTATTTGTTTTAATTATTTCACTTCCTCGGTGTTTTGCCTTTGGTTTCAGCATGTTTTGTTTGCAATTTATCCATTTTACTTTTGCATATTTTGGTAGCCAGAGTCAGCTAACCAAATAATTAATTCATTCATTCATTCATTCATTCTTTCATTCATTCATTCATTCATTCATTAAATCTGTCCACTGCCTGACTCATGACTATCCTGGGAGGATCACAAAATAAAAATATTGCAAATAACAATAAAATAATAGAACAATAAAGGCAAAGACAAAAAGACAAAAACAAATGCATATCCTGATCCTAGTTTTTGAAACATGATAAATTTTTCAGGTAATTGATACTTCACAAAGGATTTAAAATTAAGCTTCTTCTTTCTCAGTTGCAAATATTGAAGGTTTTTTGGGGATGGCAGAAATCCTTTATATTCAAATGAAAAATGAGTGAAAAATGCCTGCCTGAATATATGGGAAAGGATTTGTATTGGTGTGTCGGATGAGTTAATGTACATCTGTGACCATTATTTAAAGCATACTTATCAGGCATTCTATACATTTAACAATTGGTTTATATAATTCATAATTAACAGAATTCTACTGAAATTATGTCAGAAGAGAGAAATTGATAATTGCAATTTCATATCTTTAACATTTAGCTATTTTTGTCCGTAGCCAATGTCATATGGTTTATATCATTTCTCTGCATTACAGCTTTCTAGAAAAAAAAAAGGAAATTCCCCTTCCCATAATTCTGCAGGGATTTTGTGTGTATGTGTGGGGGGGTGAGGAAAAGAGAGAGAGAGAGAGAGAGAGAGAGAGAGAGAGAGGATTTTAGTAACATAATTATGCTTAGGACTTGATTTATGTATGATTTTTAAGGAACATTTTAAAACCCATTAAAATATAAGGTACCCATGTACAAATCTGAACAAACAGACAAATAACAAAGAATTGCTCCTGTAAAAAGTGAATAAATTGGCTTTTTTAGACATTTACTGATCTATAAAGAAGAAGCCAGGTGGACATCAGGAGGTAAAATATTTTGATTCTCGAGGAGCAACAACAGAAAAGAGGCAGAATCCAATTATTTACGATGGAGGACAAGATTGCCAGAAGTCTAAAATTATACAAAAGAGCCATGGAGAGAGGTACATTGAAATAAATGATTCAAAGTCTGAAAATCAATAGGAGAAGTTTATGTACAGGACAAAAAGAACAAAAAAACAACAACCCTGAGTAACATGACTATAAAGATAAATGGAACAGATGGGTTGAATTAAATAATTCAAAAGCAAGGCAAGAAGTCTGAGAAAAGAGTCAGGAGGACCAAACAAGTGAGCCCAGCCATTGACATAATCCAGGATTTGAAGAACAGTGGCCTTCCAGATATGGAGGAAGTACTAAGAGCCATGGAGGTCGAATCCAACATTTATTGGAGGGGCAGAACTCCCAAGGGACAAAAAAGAAAAATGGCAAAAGATAGGATGAAAGTAGCTTAAGCTGAATGTCAACAAGTCAGAGTTATTCAAAATTATCTCAGCTCTGTGTCAGTTTTGGTGATAGTTCTGGATGAAATTACCCTCCTTATAAAGAATAAGTTAGCAATTCATGGTTTCTCCTCATAATAGAATATAGGGTCTAGGAGTGCCAGAGGTGGCATGCAGAGCCCTCTCTGATGGCACGCTAGCCATCACCCCAGTTCAGCTCCATTGCGCATGCGCGTGCGCCTCCCACCTGCCAGCTGGTCTGCGGATTTCTGCTGCACATGCGCGAGGGGTGGGGCATGTGCAGGGGGCATGCACGCATGCACAGGGGGTGGGGTGCATGCGGGGGGCTGTGTGTGCATGTGCAAGGGGCGGGGCATGTGCAGGGGGTGTGCACACATGCACGGGTGGGTGGGGCGCAAACAGGGGGTTGCACGTGCATGCACAGGGGGTGCATGCACAGAGGCCGCACACGCATTGCATTTTGGGGATTCAAGCACACGTGCGCGCATTTGCGTGCATTCACACACGCTTTGGGCACTCGGTCCGGAAAAGGTTAGCCATCACTGGTCTAGGGGCATCTGCTCAGCTAAAGCTGGTGGGCAGATTGTCACTCTCTGGACCCAGAAAACTTAGCAACAGTGATTCACACTCTCATCACCATACAGTTAGACTATTGTCACAAGCTGTAATGTGGTGGCATTTGAGGATGATTGGTATATAATGAAGTTGGTATATAATGAAGCTGTGGGTAAAAGCCACTGTTGAAATATCAATTCTGCAGTCACTGCATTGGTTATTATAGGTTTCTGAGATCAACAAGGAACTCTATGCTGATTTGAATATTTAAAGCCTTTCACAGCCTGGATTCAGGACAATTCAGGAACCATGTCCTCAAACTCATAGTGATCAATTAAGAAAACAAAAATAAAATAAATTTAATTGTGTATGCAAGGCTTGGTATACAGTTGATATTCACATTGTCTATTCTTGGCTTCAGACTCCAGCCTGAGGTATTTTCAGCTGCCAAACAGGTTGGACCTTACAGATCCAGAAAGCTTCAGACAAGAAAATAATGCCATCATAAATAGTTATTATAGAAGATAAATGCAACTGATTACCAAACATTCAATAACATTTCAAAAACTTTCACTTAATCATCTTCTGTTTCAAATTATTCAAATTTGGAAATGCAAAGAAGAAGAGGACTTTTTTTCTCATACTTAATGGACACGTAAAAATGTTTTGAAAATTTGGATTCAAATACATACATTAATTTAGCAGATTTTAAAGAATAATATACAGGGGAAGTCAGAGATGTTTCTTTTAGGAATGATTGACAAAAACCTGGAAAAAAAATCTCATGTAACTTTGTTTTTATATACAATAATAACACCATGATTTTTATAAGTGTCAGTAGTGGACAGATTTGCAAATACTCATGATGATGTTCGTCCATCGTGTTCGAAGAGGACCTTGACATCTAACAGGTTGTGGGCTGTCCACAATGTGTCCGTAGGTAGCTGGTAAGGCATATACGGACACGAAATGTTCTGCCACATGTTGGGCAGACATATGTGGGCACCATTGTTGCAGCATTTGCAGCTCTGGCTTTGCAGAGTGCTCGCTTCTCTTGTACTATGGTTGTTCTTCTGTCTTCAAATGTCTGGCAGCCTTGGTGGATCAACGTGCACCATGTCGATCAATCTTGTGCCGCTGTTTGGGGATGCAATGGTCTGGCATCCTTGCAACATGGACTGCCCAGCGTGTCTGGGCTTTCATCAGCAGGGTGTGAACTGATGGCAGGCCTGCTCTGGAGAGGACTTCTGTGTCTGGCACCTTGTCCTGCCACCGGATCCTCAGAATTCTACAGAGGCAGGTCATGTGGAAGTGGTTCAATTGCCTAGCGTGCCTCCTGTATACAGTCCAAGTCTCACTGGCAAACATCAGGGTAGTTAGCACTACTGCTCAGTAGACTTTGAGCTTTGTAGCAAGGCTCCCTGAGGGCTGAGGTCCATATAAGGATCTGAGGGCTTCGTAGAATCGTTTAACATAGTTTCTATCAGCAAACTTCTGAATTTCATCTTCTTTGGTACTCAACCAGGAGTCCTGCATCTTGTGAAGCTTGCTCTGTACGGTCCTGCGAGTGTTGTTGAAGGCATTTTTCTTAGCTGTTGACTATACCCGAATACCCATAATGAAAGAGTGGATAATGAAGTTTGCTCACATGGCAAAATTGTCAGTTTTGATTAGGTAAAAGATTATGATTAATTTCAGTGTTTTTGCATAAAACAGAAAAAAAATTATGATAGATTTTTTTTAAAAAAAAACTGCTTTAACCTTAAAATAAGAGATCAATTTAAATTTGTACTTAAAATTGTGGTTGTAAAAAAATGAAGTCATTTCTTTATATATTTTTCTTCTAAACTTTTGGCTTTCTTCTCTCTCTTTTTTTAACTTTTTTATTTTTATTATCTTTATTAGTTTCCTTTAGTTTTTTTCTTTTACTGTAAAATATTAATAATAGTTCTAAATCTAAAATAGAGTAATATTTTCAAAACTGAATGTATTCTTGAAAATATTGGTCCTGAGTCCAGTTTAAAATCAGGCAAACCTATGGCACAGTTGGTGGATATTTATCAATACACAATTTATCTCATTGGTTTACTCATTTAGCTTTTATATCTGAATAAGATCATATATGAAAATCACACTTGTATCTATTTTTCTGGGTTACAATTCCTGAAGAGTCCTTATTAGTGCTTGATTGTAGGCCAGATATTGATTTAACCAGTTTCTTGTAACAGAAAGCCAGATAAAGTCACTTTTATTCATCAGCATTGTACAGGCAATTGTATCTATACAAGACTTTTCAATATGTGCAGTGACTTTAAATTATATTGTTATAGATTGATTTAAAATGAGGTTAGACAGTGTCATGGGGATAGGCATATCCACAGCTAGCACATCAATAGCTATTAGCCATGTCTCCTATTTCATGTTCAGGAGACACCAGGTCAATGAATTCCAGTTGCAAAAAGCAACAGTAAGAGTCAATTATTATTTTTATATGATATTCCCAAGGCCAAACTAGGATGCAAGATAGGGACTGGTTTTAACATAGCAGGATTCTCTTTATATTCTTATTTAAGAATCTGTAGAGTAAATACAACCATCACAAGTCTTTCTGAAAAACAGAAGTCGGAAATCTGCAACTCATGGATCATAAGAGTTCTCCACCAAGGTTTGGTGCATCCCTAGGAATCCTTCTTCATCTGTCACTAAATACAGTCCAATGCTACTTGCTCTTGAATTTGGTGTCAACCAGCTTAGAAAAGGCTAATTGAAAGGTTACAAATCTAAAATGGTTAGTGGTAGAAAATAGAAATTGACCAACCAAAAGTATCTAGAACAGCATTTAATTAATAGCTGGGGGTCAGTTTACATTTTAAATTCCATGTTTCTGATTTTTTCCCAATGTGCCTCATGAAGATTAACTATTTGCTTGCTTGGATATATAACTGCTTTCAAAATTTTATCCATTTCTTTTTCTATACTGTATTGAAGATAGTAATGGCAAAAGTTATTCTATCTTTCTTCTGCACTTGGTAGGAGTATTTACATGGTACTATAAAATCTCTGCCAAAAGGATTTACCGATTTGATATTGATTACTAATTTTAATTATTTTTGCACGGTGTGTGTTTACTTCTTGATTTTTTTATTGTTAGTTTGCTCTAGTCCTACTCAGTTGCCTTTTTGGCAACTCATCTACTTTTTGAGTACCGCTACTGGCATGTCCCACAAGACTAAGAGTAAAATCAAAAGAATTTGTTCTCCTTGGCTGTACAGCCTTTTAGCACTAGTCTTGCATGATCTATGAATCATAAGCTTGCCAGTATCTGGGATTTAGAGGGAGATTTGGTGTAGGAGAGAAAACAAATTCTTAATTGAGGATGCATCCCATGAACAGCAGAACTGATTGGAACAGATGGCAAGCAGATTGGTCATTTTTTTCTCCTGGGGAAATTTAAAAGAAGGTTTTAAAGAAAAAAGCATTTTAGAAATGCAGGAGGATAGATGTACATGATAGTTAAGGAATGTTGGTTTTTATAACAAATGTTTAAACGGTGATAAAAAAAAATATTGAAAAAGCTCCAGAAAGTGCTATAGTGACATTTACAGATATCAGCTGTCTATGAAGATATTGACAAGAATGGATATGCATAAATTGCAAGCCCTGCTAAACAAAAATCTGACTGATATTTTACAGGTATACTAAAACACTATAGGAACCTATGAAATTTGACTGGATACCAAGGCTCTGAAATGTTATCACCGAAACATAGCCCAAATTGTAATGAATAAAGAAAGGAGTTATAAGTTACATGATCTGGTTACATGATATAAACACAAGGATTTAAACTGTGTAACAGGCATATGTCTTACAAAATTGTCCTCTATCTGTGGTTAAAAAGCTTCATTAATGACATATTAATGGAACTTTAAGGTAGACTGCCTTCTAGGGTTGAATTAGAAATGTATTTTGATAGAGGACCAGCTATCCTTTGACAAAATTCTCACAGACATTTTCCCAACATTTTTTGTAATGAAAGATTTTAAAAAAATATTATTTTGCAAATACTCTGAATTTTGTGACATTGAAGACATATGTTAGAAAACATGCATTATCTGAAATTTATGATAGTCTACTAATTGTTCAGTTATTCCAATATGTGGGGGAAATACACAGCTACCCTGAATCCAGAAGTTATGCCTGTGAATGTGATTCCCCAAAATCATGGACATAAAGATACAGAATTAACTATGGACTTTATGTGCAAAACATTTTTATGCACGGAGATTAATCGACTCTAGTTTTTTGCAGCATATTTTACAGAATGCTATTTAAGATAATCCTCAATCTTTTAGGGTGGCTTTTAAGAAATGGGTGAGAGAAACATTAGAGAAGGAAAAATTACCTCCAGTGTAACACTGCACAATCAGGGAAGAGGAACTATTGGCCATCTGGATCTTCCTGAACTAACAACACCCTTAGCTCCCAGTTGAGTGAGCAACATGGGAATGAAAAATGAAGCATGCTGATAACTACAATTCAGAAACATATGGAGGATACAGGTTCTCACTTATCTTTGCAAAAGCTAACATGTAAAAATTTGGTGGTGAAATAATCTAATGCTTCCAAATTATTTCTTGCATTGTGTGAATTACAGCATCAGACATTTTTACAAACACATCAATTTTCAGGATAGTAGTAAAATAAGCTAGCAACTCCAGAAATTAAAAGATAAGTTTCCAAAAAAAATTCCTTGATGTTGGCAATCTAATAGACCAGCCTGTTCATCACCCAAGATTTCTAATTTTATCATTAAAATAAAGTAAATATTAATCAGGCTGACCAACATCACAAGTGCTGCATAAGATACTTAAGACATCACAATGCTATAGGCATGTTTAGAATAATAGAATGCAAGAATTGGGCAGAATCTTGGAGATAATTTAGTTCAAACCCTTGCTGCATTCAGGAATGCACTATTATAGCATCCCTCAAAGCTGAAATCTCCTTCCTTATAATTTGAACCCATTGTTTCTTGTGTTGTCTTCCAGAAGACTGGGAACAATTCTGTTCTATCTTCTACATTATGATCCCTCAGATACTTAAATCAACTATCATGTTTCTTCAACCTTCTTTGCTGTAAGCAACTCAATCTACATCAGGGGTGGGATCCACTTACCTTCCCCACCAGTTCGCATCGCGACGTTTTGCATGCGCGCGTTCCCTCGCGCAATTTTGCTTCCGCACATGCTGAGTAGCTGCAATCAGCCCGAAACACAGCTGAGGAGCTGAGCAGCTATGCTTCGGGCGAAGAATAAAGGTCAGCATACACCCGGGGAGAAACCCACCTCTGATCTACATCCATATTTGGAAGTGTTCACAGTACAGGTAATCCCCGGGTTATAAGCGTTCCCTTAGTGAACGTTCGAAGTTCAAAGTGATAAGGGCCCCCTACTGTTTATGAACAAGTCCCGAAACTACGAATCTTGTAGCACCACAGCAGTTGTTTGCCCTTATGAACAGCCGCAGAGGCTCTGCAATATTCGTCCTGCACTTTGCCTGCCAAAATGGAGCTTTGGAGGGATGGGCGGGGGCGGGCCCGCCCCAGCCCCAGCTCACCCTTCCGACATTCTGTTTAGGCCTGCGCAGGCCTCGCCCAGCACTTTGCTGGCCAAAATGGAGCTCCGTTTAGGCCTAAATGGAGCTCCATTTTGGCCAGCAAAGTGCTGGGCGAGGCCTGCGCAGGCCTAAACAGAATGTCGGAGGGGCAGATCCACCCCTCTGAAGCTCCGTTTTGGCCAGAAAAGTGCTGGGCGAGGCCTGCACATACCAAAACAGAGCTTCAGAGGGGCGTGCGCGGCTGAAAGGCTGGAGAGGAGACAGCTTGATAGATCGTGACATTGGTAAGTGACCCGGAGCAGCAGGTTGGGTGGGTGGGAAAGCAATTGTGGGGAGCCCTCAGGTATTTCACTGGGTCGGAGAGGCCTTGGGTGGTCTTAAGCAGATGTCCTGTTCCGTCACTAGGCCCCCCCATGGCCTTCCCCATCCTGAAATACCTCATGTGCACTTAACAAACTGCGCATTCGATTGGTGAATGCGTGGGTGAAAGGAGGGAGTGAAAGGTACGAGATTCACTCCCACGAATCTTCGGGTTATGAGTGGAATAGGCAGGCTTCATTACATTCGTAACTCAAGGAGTACCTGTATCAAGTATGGATAATACAAGTTCCAGTATGTACATATTCCAATATTGTAGTGCTGATTCTACTCCAGTTTTTTTTCCTGATCCAGGAGTTCCTATTTCATTAGGTAGCTGATGGAACTAGCACACCTGCCATCTTTGCTTTTAAAATGTTTCATTTGTTCCCACTGAGCATTTTAAAGTGCAAAATAATGCTGCTGTTGCTCAGGCAAGTCTATCTTGCTTCAGATATGTTTTCATAATAAAAGAAGATTCTTGGTCATGGGTTATCTTTTCATAGTATCCAGAAGTGAGGAAGAAATTGTTTGTAATGTAGATAAATTAAGTGATAGCTAGTTTTAGGAAGAATATGTGACCAGTACTTAATGTGTATATATTGCTTATTGCCAGTTCTCAAAATTCTATTGGCAGAAGCAAAATCGACCTATTAAAATAAAATAAAAAACAAATCTGTGGCAGGTATGGTGAATCTACTAGACTGTAGGATTTAGAGTTAGCCCTTCCCCCATTTACAAACCCTGTTTTTTTCCTTTATATTTGCTATTTTTTACAGAGGACATAATAAACAAACTGGTCTATAGTTTGCTTTATGCGCCGAAAAATGCCCATTGGGCAAATGGTACAGCAGGCAATCTACTTCATGCATAGTGAAGCTGGAACTGATAACATCCTATCTCCTTCTGAACAGAGAAATGGATGATATTAAGGTTAGCACTTTTGCTGAATGGCAAAGCTTCTCTCTCTTAAACTGACACTAATGTAACCTAACATCATCAATGGGGATGGGGATAGGGATGAGGATGTGTGTGTGCAAGGTGGGGGGAGAGATAGAATGAATCCAATCCTGACAATATGCAATTCCCTACTCTAATTCATATATCACAGTAGCCCCACATGAACACTTTGCCTGTGCAGGAAAACTTCATATTGGGTCTGTCCATACAGCCATCTTGATTAGATTAGTCACCATTGATTCAAGATCCAAATGAAACAACATTTGGGCTTCAGGTCCTGCACATGTCAGCAACTACTCCATGTATGAAATGTGTGAGAGTGTCAGAAGGAACTGGTGTTTGCATGTAAGCTGGATCTTAAATGCTGACTCTAACATTTGATATAATACATAAAGAATAAAGTGCTTCCTTTGAACTATGCTAAAGTTTAGAATAGGCAAACCTTTGAAATGTAATCAAATTATGTCTGAATTTGAGACCCTTAATGTTGAAAAATGTCATTGGTGTCACAGTTCACTCTTTACTTTATTGGGCCAGAAAGAAGAGTCACTTCTCACTCAGATTAATTTCTATGAATCTATTTTTATGTTTTCTGGTACTGGTATCTTGATTTAATTTATTTATTTTGTCACTTAATTCGTACTCCTGCTGAATGTGATCAAAATATATAGGGTTTAGATTCTCATTGCACTCCCATACTTGCCTAATCAAATTTACTTTCCTTAACTTGTTTGTGCTGCTGCTATACACTAGAATCCTGCCAACCAAAAAGCAAGATGCTACATATTTATTGGCTGTTTACTGAGGAGATTAAAAATAACTGGGCTCACTTCAACTCATGTCAGAAGAATGGAGCTGAATAATTCTTTATCCCTTCTTAGAGATCAGTTATCTACAAATTTAAATAATTTAAAATGAGTCCAGTCTATTAATTCTGCTGTACTTGGGAGAGGAACTGTTTGATCAATCAACATGATTACAGAGGAAAAATTACAGTGTGTGCCTAGAGTGGCCATTAAATTACCCTAAAAAGGGAGGACAGTGGCGAGGAGTGATGTTATTTTTCACTAAACCTATCTCCAACTTTAAAAAAATATTTAAGCAACAAAGAATAATGTGATATGTTCAGTGCACTCACTAACTCACAGACACCTTTCCCACACCCACAGACATATTCTCACAGATATACAGAACGTTCTTTGTTTCCTTCCCCCATAACTCATATATGGAAACATAGTTGAGTCTCTTTTTTTTAAGTAGCAAGTCTTCGACCCAATTTCGTGGTCATTGCAGATGTGCTAAAGTATTTCTATCAGATAGATTTTCAGGTTCTGACAGCTTCTAGTGAGTGAGTGCAAGAATAGTGCATACTATTCTTGAGGCAGACTGTTCCATATGTTGATATTTCTTATCATCTGGAAAATCCTTTAAATATATAATCTACTTCCCTCAAATTCAGTTCCCTGGGTGTGTTCCTGCCTTCTGGGGCAACAGAGACTAAGCCCATTCACTCCTCTGTATGAAAACTACTTAGATATTTGAAGGTCACTATCTAATCTCCCACATCTCTTCTGTTTTGCAGACTAGACATACTAGTTCCTTTAATTATTCTTGTTTTCCAGTCCATTCACTATCTTGAGTATCCTTCTTCTGAACTTATTCTAATGTGGCTTATTGTAATAGACTGCAGTGCCAGGAAGTGAGGAACAGAACAGAACAGAATAGGACAGATATGTCCTATAATCTGGGCTCCGTGCGCCTGTAAATACGTTCCCAAAAAAGCATTTGCCTTTTTATGAGCTGTTGACTTATGGTCCACATAAAAACTTTCAGGACACTCAGATGTTTTGCTTGTACTGCTGCCATGCGCTTCTTCCACATTCTGTATTTGTGCATTTTATTAGGCACAATTGTAGCACTGAGTATTTCAAGACTTTGCATTTCTCCCTATTAAAATGTATCATGTTTACTTCGGCCACGATAGATTGTATCATGTTTAGTTCAGTCACTGTTCAAGCCTCTCTAGATTGTTCTTAGCTGAAAAAAAAAACCTTTTCTGTCAATTGGGATTGAGGCAATTCTCACATACCTCAGTTTATTCTGAACTTTATCATTTTTGACACAAATTTACAGCTTTGTACTTTTCTTTGGTTGCAAACGTCTTCCATTAAATGTCACTTTTACTTTTCACTTTTTTGTAAACTGTGGGTATCCATACTGGTCTCTTCAGATGTCTCCCATTTTTCTTTCTAATAGGGATTATTTGTGGTTGCGATCTGATCTCATTTTCAGGTTTTCCATGCTTCCCAGATACTTTTCTCCTTCAGGATTTCAAACTTCTATACCTACCACCTAACTCCCATCTATGTTTATAAAAATCTGCTCTTCTATAATCCAGTATACAAGTCTCATTTTTTCTATTCTCCCCTTGATATCATTTTGTTCCAAGGTTTCAGTCATCCTCAGTTCTTCAATCAATCAATTTCTTCCAGGTGTTAGCAGATTTCCCCTTTTTTCCCCTTGTAATGTCTGATACATGCCATTGCAGCAAAAGAATACAGAAATTTGTTAGACTTATAGCAGAATTAGATTTCTAGCAGGTGTCAGATCAGTCAAAACCACCAATTATCACTATTGCATGGTTCTTTGGACGTTTGGTTATCTGACACAGAAAGCTTCATTTATCAGCTTCAGCTGTCTTGGTGCAATAATATCAAATGTTTGCTTTGACAGAAAAAAAGTAGGGCTTAGATGCTTGCCTCATTTGATTTGCCTTACCATTTCTTTCCTGTACTACCTTACCACCATGCAGACTTCTTGGAGGCCAGCCAAGTCAATTTTGTACCCCTGTAAACTCTTAGCTCAGCAGAGTAGGACCACCTGGTCTCAGCTGCAAAAATCTAGATACTAGATGTCAACAAAGATATACATAGAATCATCCAGTTTTTTTGTAGCCCACATAGAACATCACTTCAGAAGGGAACATAAAAGCTGTAGAGCCCAAAAAACCCAAAACAAAACAAGCACTCAAAGAACAAAACTGAGTGCAGCAGAGTATAGAGATAGACTTTTAAAAATCTGGATTGCTGGTCATTCTAAAAGTCACTCCACTCCCTCCTCCCATACACACCGTTTAATCTTCAAATAGTTGTGTGAATTGGTCCACTTTCCATCTTTCACAAGGAAGGCTGTGTGCAACATAAACTGACAGAAAGAATGGAAGAGCACAGCTTCCATGAACTTCGATGAACCTGGCCTGATTTAAGGAAATACATTTTGCCATTGGGGTTAAAGAATCAATTGGGACCATATCCTTTGATCCTGAGTGGGAACTGCATTGATTTTTTAGGGAACAAAACATCTTAAAACAGATTTGTGGAAAACAAATTGAATTAAAAAGCACCAGGGACACTATGCTATGGCATTATAAAATGGTTATCAGAGAACTCTAACACAATTCAAGGACTACTGTATTATTTATTATTTAACCCTGGAAGAACTAGAAAAAATGCAAAACAATTGATGACATATTTCATTTTAAAAACTTGTTGTTTACATATTTTGTCATTACAATATGCCATTACAAACTGAAAAAATATATTATGTGCATACATTATACACACACATAGGTATTTTAAAATGCAGTTATCAAAAGCAAAAATATAATATAAATATAAAAATATTAATTCACTCTTAAACAAAAATTGGAGTGAATCTTGGGATATGAAAACCTGGGAAAAAGAAACTGATGTTATTTTTTCATGTATTCTGTTAGATAGTGGGTAGAGATGACAGGAGACAGACTTCCAAAGCAGCTCTTTATTTCAGCTCTTGTATCAGCAACCAGCAAAGAGTAGTCTGACAGCTTGCCCTTTTATAGGGAGCTGTCAGACAGACCAGCCAATAGCGTTTGAGCTTTTTCCCGCTCAAACGCTGGACCTGGTTGGAACCATGTAACACAGTTTAAACAGTTAGAACATAACACCCCTCCCCTCCTGGATGGAGCTGTCCAGCATACGTAATCACGCAGGTAGGCGGGGCGTTTTGGAGCACTACTAGACCTGCGCAATACAGATGGTGGTGAGGCAGCNCTGTCAGACAGACCAGCCAATAGCGTTTGAGCTTTTTCCCGCTCAAACGCTGGACCTGGTTGGAACCATGTAACACAGTTTAAACAGTTAGAACATAACACCCCTCCCCTCCTGGATGGAGCTGTCCAGCATACGTAATCACGCAGGTAGGCGGGGCGTTTTGGAGCACTACTAGACCTGCGCAATACAGATGGTGGTGAGGCAGC
>QLTV01000247.1:1276392-1299365 GCA_003457575.1 Thermophis baileyi
GTGCAAAAAACAGCCCAACGGCAAACCGGAAGTGCGTTTTTCCGAACTTCCGGTTTGCCCGTTGGGCCATTTTTCGCATTCCGGGGCTTCAGGAAGCTTCCCTGAAGCCTCCGGAGAGCAAAACGGCCTTCCCCAAGGCCGAAAATCAGCTGGCCAGCGCGCACATGCGTGCTGGAGCTGACATAGGGCAACGCCTCGCGTGCCCTCTGATATGGCTCCACGTGCCACCTGTGGCACGCGTGCCATAGGTTCGCCATCACTGCTGTACATGGTCCTCGTGAGCTCTGTTTTCAGCTGCAACAGCCTCCTGCAACCCTTTTTCAGCAAAAATGGAGTTCAACTGCATGCGTCCCTCCTGAGCTCCATTTTCGCTGGCAGAGGCCGGTCCTTCACTGTTTCCAGGGTGGCTATGTGGGCCACATCTAAGCACCTTGCAGGCCGGATCCGACCTCCAGGCCTTGAGTTTGACACCCCTGCTATATATGAACTTTTTCTTGCATCTAACTGCCACCAAAACATAATCCCAAACCTCTTTTTAATGGTATAGCCTCAGGCTGTAAGGCTTAATAAAGGAAGTCTTCTGAGTGACATATGGGAACTAGTTATTACCTGTTGCTCATAGGACTATAAAAAAACACTGGAGGTGTTTGGGATTTCTAATTAATACTTTAATCACTTGTATAAAGTTAACTTACTATTTTTTAACTAAAAAAATAAACTCCTAAGCAGAAAAGGATGTCTCAACAATACTTTAAGAAATGAAGCCCATATGGCTCATTGTGCTATAGGGAAAGCAATTAGATCAGCACTGATAGCATTCCTATAGGCTGACTCAGTGTTTTCATTATAAACTTAATTTTCAAGTAGTTTAAAATTTGGCTGTAAAAACATTCCTCAGGCTAAATTTTCACAGTGGGCACTTCACATGAATATAACTTGTTTATTTAAAAGAAGAAGGTGGGACACTGCTGCTAATTTTAATATTTTTTGCTTTTCAAATGGCCTGAAGAAGAAAAGTTAGTAAATGGATATAAACTGGATATAAATGACTAAGGTAGAACAACCAAGGGCAGAGTGCTTATATTATATTCAGAGGTACTGTGAAGTTTGGAGGCATATTAGGCAGTGGAAGGCTCCAAGGCTCATTTCTGCAGCTGTTTCATCCATTTCTGAAACAACTTCACCATTGCTCTATTTTTACCTGGTGTTTACTGTCCAAAAAGGAATAGCAGCAACAATGTCTTGTTCCTTATTTTCCATGGTGCTTTTTTGGGGGGTGGAGGGGGATTTTGATCACTCATTCTAAGAATGAGTGATTAAACAATAGGTGCTATTTTAAAAGGGAATTTTTCCAAATGTAAACTTTATATTATCTGAATGAATCAAATCATGATCTTGTCAATTTGGTATATGTTAGGGTGGCAAGGCAGTGAATTTCATGGCATTGTAATGTAGGAAGTTAGCACCCACCCCTCTCCTGGAAAAAAATGAAATATCCTAGGAAAAATTAAAAAGGCAGAATATTATGTAGAATATCCCTAGAGAAATTGAGAAACATGCTTTTAGAAAGGAAACAGACTCGCTCTTAGTAGCCCCCACCTTTGTCAATGGGCCATCAAGGAATGGCCCAGCTCATTCATCCCCCCACCTTTGTCAATGGGCAGTCTATTCTACATAAGAAAGATAGGATTAGCCCTCTGCCTCATGGCACCTGGGAAGATTGCATCAGCCAGCACTCAAACTAGCTTGGTATTCAGGACAGCCTACAGAGTTGCCCCTGCATGTCCCCATGGGAGTCTGACAGCCAATGGGATACATTTCTGTACAGGAACAGGAAACTAAGAGGTGGGGCCCAACAGAGGTCATAAAACCAAGAGACTCAGCATCTTTTCCTCCCTTCTCTCCTCTCCCAACATCTGGAAGCATGTGATCCACCTTTTCTGTTCAGGAGCCACTGCCATGTGCTCCTGTCCACCATTAAACCTTCTTTCCAAGCAACTTCCAGGAATCCAGTGTCTTTTTCCCCACTTGGAACTGAGCCCAGAAGGATATTCCTTACAACAGTAATACACTCACTGATCCTATGGCCTTACATGCTGCATTTGATTAGTTAAGCAAAAGGAAAATATTTCCTTTCAAATGGTGAGCACAACACAACCTTGAATGGATGATTAGCATAACAACATTTCATTGCCGGCTGTCTGTATGGGTCATTTTAGAGCCTTCTCAGACTTATATCCTATAATTCAACATTAATATGCCAGAATTTATTATTGTCAAAGACCTAAATAGTATTTCAATGGCCATTGGATAAGTATTACTTCAATATGACAGTGGCAGATAATATCTTTGCACCACATCTTAAAAAAGAAAAATGGTCTGGGTTACCCTTATATTAAGTACTCCTTTGAAAGCTTGTTTGGCCAGAACAGCAGCCTTGTTATCTATGATAAATATCCTAAAACCTATCTCTCCACTACCAACACAATGCCACTTCCCTTGAGACCTGTCACACTTGATTTTTAAAAATATTTTTCTTCTTTTCTTTTCTTTTTTTCTTAAGGAAAGCTAATATACTACAAAGCAAAGCACCAATTCCAAGCAGAATTGGTATTTCCAGCTATAAATTAGGATATACATTGTCCCCAGAGGCATTGTTAGAAAATAAAATACTTCAGCCCAGTAATTAAAATGTTTTGGGAGGCTAGGAATTATGGGGAGCAACTTCACTAGTTTACTTCCTGGTAAAAATATATTTTGTGATTGATCATTTACCAGGACAGACATTTGCTGAGAATGACTATGAAATTCTTTCAGAATTCCAATAGTGGCAACTGACTCTCACAACATTGGACTTAAGGTAAAACTTGTGTTTTTAAGAATTTTCCCTGATCTGCTATGAAATAGAGCAGCCCAAAGATGAAGAATCACTTTGACTCTATCCTAAAAGTCAGGAGTTATGTTTTGTATAGAGCTGTACACTATTAATGTTATTTATGAAGAAAGATTACTGTTATATCTGGAGAAAGAAAAATGGACCCAAACATTAATTATATTTGTATTTGTAACTGAAAACCTAGGCAGAATAAACATCCCCATAGGACTGCTGTTTTTGTTTGTTTCAGTTTACATGCTAATCTGGACAAATTTAGCTAATATCCTAGTTAATAGGTAGATTGGGGGAATTGCAAGTGTCTGTTTTATAATTGCACTCTCTTAAGATTGATGGACAAGCTCTTAGACAAGCAGAACTGAATATCACATAGCCCATTTCCTTTTCCAGAGAACTCCAGAAAGACTGAAAGCCAAGAGGAACTTCAGATTACCATTTTCATGGAAGCTACAGATACAGTTTCCTCCTTTACCAACCTTTTAAGAAATTCTTAAAGAGTTATAATGAAAAGACAATTATAGCAGTAAGGTCCCAGACAAGAAAGTCAGGAGGAAGAATCACAGGATGTTACAGTATTGGGGTCTGTGGAGTCCTTGATGCTCTCTGAGCGTGGTTGTTTGCAGATGTTTCATTGATGGTGTTACTGGTGATTTTATCTAGTCAGGTAATGAAATGTTTGCAAGCAAACAACTAAACTCAGAGAGATGAAGGACTCTACATTTATCTTCAACTTACATATATTCTCGTCTACATTTTGAGCCTTTTGTTATTTTGTGACATATATTTTAATTTTCTACATATTCTCTAAAATGGTAGAACAGAATTCTTTGGAAAGACAATTTTTGAACCCTCTCTTCAAGCTGGAGAAAGGATTTCTGCTTTCAAACTGGAATTTATCCGTACTATAATATCAATTCCCTTGAAGTGAACATTTTTGCTTGTCTTATTCTCTTTTAAACTTCCTTTTAATGCCAAGTTGAGTTAGGAAACAAAGCTCACCAAAGTTATTCAAGATATTGTTCTATCCAACATTTTTAGGACTCTTTTACAATCACCTCAGTAGTCAAATTCTCAAAGGTTGATTCTCCCACCCTTGATTTTATTCAAAGCCAGTCTTTCGCATGCAAATCTGTGCTAATCCTAGATTTCTCAGCCTGAAACCTGAAATTTGTAGAAATTACATTTATTTTGTGGTTTCATTTAATGCATATTTTAAATTTTAAAATTATTAATTTTACCCATCTAAAATAAATGAATGAATCCCTCTGCTTTAGCATGTTGAATACAATGTTACTAGGTGCCTATATGCTTTGTTCTTGATGTAGTTTTCTCCATTTGGGAGAGTTGAATACATATTATCTCTAATAGGACTGTTGGGTTTGGCTCACTTATCCCAAAACCAATTAAAAATTTATATAACCACACTGCCTCTTAGCATACGTATGTCAAATAAATACTCTGTTTCAGTGGTTGAAGAGCAGCAATTAATTTCTTTTTATTTGTCCAAATAATCATATCATCCTCATACAGGAACAGCAGTCTACTTCTAGAGAAACATTTTGTTCTTTCTCCAATCCAATTTATGTAGCCAGGAGTCTAGGGTTGCTGCTGGTTCTTTGTGATCTAAGTATGCATAGCATTTTCTGAAATATATAGTTTGGAGACTAAATCTTTTCTCATATAAGCTTGAAAAAGTTTTCTAATTATTATTATTATTTTTTTGCTTGATCTAAGTCCATAAAATGCATAATAATGGAATCAGGTCCTGCCAGGCTTATCTTCACATATGCTCTCTTCTTTTGCTTCTGCCCTGTTTCTGTAATTTTCTCTAGCACAAAGGCAATAAGTTTTAATTTATCTTGAATGATCAATCATACTATTCTGGTCCTCCCAACTTTTCTATAGGCCAAAACTTTCCTGGCTCCATTTCTGAAATGCGTGTTGACCTCCTTACCTATCATTTAATGGTTTTAGAGACTCTTTCTTTCTTTCTTTTTGATGGACATCTTTGCATTTTTATTTTAGTCACTGGAGCTCATAACACTATTAAAGTTTGAAGTGTTCTCTGTGTGCATACTTTAAGATTCTTGATCTCATAAATACTTTCACTCATAGAAAGGTCCATTTGACCTCCTACAATTATTGATTATTAATTAAACTATTAAATAATTGTTAAATTGATAATTAAACAATTACTTAATGTTTGTCTCCTTCTACTACTATTCAAATATGAAGAGTGTGCCTTTTTTGGTTTCTGTTTTTTTATTATGTGCCAGATCACCAAATACGGTAATCCCACATGCATCAAATAATTTAAATGAGAGATGCCCCCAAAGGATATAGTTTCTTTCATTTAACCAAAAACAAAGGAAATCACATACCATCTATTATTTCTCTAAGAAATAATCTGTCAGTAACTGGCTGTAACCATTGTTTAGACCAAAAGCTGCCAATTTCATCATTATTTGGAAGCTCATCCCCTGTTTATCTCTTATCTTTTTCTCTTGAGTGTCTTTTAGAGAGTGGAAACTAAGAGAATAAGGGTATGGTCAAACTTGCCTTTAAGCAGTCATTTATTTATGAAATAATATTTAAAAGTCAGATAAGACTTGGATGATTCCTCATCCTGTAATTTTTGCCAACTAACACACTTTTTTCTTCTAAAAATTGTTAAATTAATACAGTTCCACTGTAAAACTCTGTGCATAATATAGCAAATATATCAGATATCTAATATGTCAATACACTCTAACATTTATATTGTTGCTTAATCTGAAATATATTCCTGAGCTTACTAAATACAGGGAAAATGTATGCTAGACCCATCAACAAACTTCCAGATATGGTAGCTCATACATCTAAGGAGAGGTAAGCTTACAGGTTACCTTTAGTTTGTATCAATATTTTTATGCAGATCATTATCAGTAACATCCCTTTCTTTTCCTTTCTATTTCTTTCCCTCCTCGCCCCCACCCCCCCCCCCTCCTCCCCCCCCTTTTCAGGCCCTTCCCCCCCCCATTCTCTCTCTCTCGCTCTGAATCAGCAGTAACTGATATCGATTTTTTTAAGAAAAAAATCTTCCATCTTTCTCCATCATTCTTGTGTGCTGATCAGAGAGGTATTGGGGCATATATTGTGATATACATTTCTCCATAGGGTTGTCACCACTGCACTATTTTGATATAGTGTTGCTTAGAAAACTGTACTTCAGTAATTCAAGATGGGACATTTTAGCTATAGCTTGATTTTTAAAAAAGAGCCTTGTGCTTTAATAAATGTAGATTTCAATTTCTTGTGTAGCTACAAAATTATTGAGGAAATGGTGTATTTAGGAGTTGTTTAAAAAGGTCTTGCCTTAACACACAAGCATGGTTAGGCTACATCAAAGAACTCCACACTATGATTTTGTCCTTGTGAAATTGTCCCCCTACGTGACTAGCCAAAATTTTAGGAGAAAATTAAAAGGAAAACTTTTTTTTCTGTACGGTGCACGGAAATCAGGCAAATCACAAAGCTGATTCTATAGGGTTGCTTGCTTTGGTTTTGTTTTGTTTTATTATGTTTGCCTTCACAGAATTGTGTGTATATATGGCTACATATGCCAATACTTTATTTCTATAATTGTATCCTCACAGATGTCAAATGGAGGGCAGTATCACACATCAGGTTGCAGAGCTATTCACTGTGGAAGTAGTGTAAGCTGTTTTGTAATCCTGTGGTTGTCAGTCTGAATATTTGACAAAACTGGATATGAACTTCACAAGGTCGTTGGGAATATGCATGACACGAGGCTTTTGGTACTAAAAAAGTTAAAAATGATATAAGATCAAAAATAGCAATAAGTAAAGTTTTTTGAAAGACAGAATGGATTAATCCAAAATGAACTGATTATAGCTCATCAGGGACTGGCTGGAATGACAGCATATAAAAATTCCAGGGTTTAAAATCTAATTGAAGTATCTCCCTAATCTCTCTGTGGCACATTTCTCGTTGTTCCTCTGAAGCAATGGTGGCACCCAGTGGTCAGAACACAGGAACCATTCCAAACAGAGAAGGGGCTCAGTTCACTCACACTCTTTATTTAGAATGTAAGGAATGGGAAAATTATATGCTGAAGTTATACTACAAATTGAAATGAGTGACTTCATTCAAAAGAGACTATTATATGCTGGATTGTAATAAAATTGGGATATCTGTTTTACATTATTACATAATTATAAACTAATTTAAGTTTAAAAGATAACTTATTTCTCCCTCTTTTTAATTTCTCTTATAAAAGGGCATTGTACTTTCAGAATTACCTCCAGAATGTCTTTTGCTGGTGTTTTAAGCTGACTTTATCATCACAAGGTAGCCAATATCACCGGCTGTAATTTTTGTAAGCATATTTCTCTACAGCCATGGTCCCTATTCTTATAGCTCATATTGTTTGTGCATGTTAGACCAGTCATTTTGTAACTGAATTTTCTTTTTGCCATGAAATTCGCAATGGTAAAAGAAAATGCAGAATAATTATCTGGCATAAAACTAGTCAAAATAATTGTTCTCATAAGGGATGATAAGAGTTCTATGTCTTTTCTGAATTAGTTTTTCGTAGATTCTTGACTTCAGATTAATAGTAAAACCAAATGAGAAGTAGTATGAATATGTCCATTTTAACCTAATTTAAGAAGATAGGCATGTATTAGCTATAAAAATATAGATAGGCTAGCCTGTAATTTTAATGCAATACCACAAAATGTTACTGCTTCACTAAGCAGCACATTCAAGGGAATATATACAAGTATCATGTCTGAGACAATTAGAAGCAGAGAGAACTATCTGAATGAGGTATCTCTGTGAAAGGATTCAGTAATCCTTAATCTGTTGAAGGATCTATTTTGTGTCATGCTAAATTATCCATATCAATTCCATTTCTAATCCAAACATATACTGCAGATGAACAATCCCTTAATTTAGTATTATTTATTTAGCAAATTTAGATACCACCAATCTCACTGTCAGAGATTATATTATATTTTTATATTATATTATTAAATATTATATTATATTATATGATATTATATAATATGATATGATATGATATGATATGATATGATATGATATGATATGATATGATATGATATGATATGATATGATATGATATGATATGATATGATATGATATGGTATGGTATTGTATTGTATTGTATTGTATTGTATTGTATTGTATTGTATTGTATTGTATAGTATAGTATAGTATAGTATAGTATAGTATAGTATAGTATAGTATAGTATAGTATAGTATAGTATATTATTATATTATAGTATATTATAGTATATTATATTATATTATTATATTTATATTATTATATTACATTATTATATTAATTACTTTACATTACATTACATTATATTGGCAAACTATGTCCTTGACTGTAATTATACAAATGCTTTGCTAAATAACTTCATGTCATTTTATCTTAATATGATAATTTATTTGAATGCATTTTTAAAACAGTATTTAAAAATATTATAGAATAGTGATAATTTGTTTTCTGCTTCTAATAAGAGGATAGATGCATATATGAATAAAAAATTACTCATGCTATAAGAACAATAATAGTAATTCATTAACAACTTGAAAATATTAAAAGATATTGAAACAATTCAAAATCTAGCCACCATTATAAATGTAGGTATTAGAACAATCATAAAGCATACAAAGTATAATTAGTAATGTTTTATGGATTTGTGGCTTTATTATATGTTTTCAAACTTCCAACACTTATGAGCCTAGTAATTATTGTTTGAACAATGTCCTGGCATTAATCATTACACTTAACCAATTTGTCATATATCTTAGTAAAAGCAGGCATGTATTCACTGCCAACTTTTACAACCCTATAATTAATATGAGAAAAGATTTATACAAGGCTAATTCTGATACTGTATATTAGGAAAATAATTGAGACTTTCAAAATGTTAAATGATAAATTTTTCCAAACTGAACAATTCTGGAGAAGTTTGACAAGATATGTAAAACAGGAGATGTTTTACATAGGCTAAAACACTGAGCACTAATAACACCAATAAGGAAACATATAGAAAAGAAGCATAAAATAGCAACTGAAAAGAAACCAATCACAATGAATTAACAAACAACTTCATGGGCTCAGCTAATTTCCCAACTCCATTCCCAGGAAACAACCAGGTCTTAAAAATTTTCCACAAGACCAGCAGGGTACAAACCATAATCTTGGGAGTTACAAAAAAGCTGAAATCAATACAAGCCTGGTTGATGGTGAGAATTGATCTTACTGCATAGTTTAGGTGTTTGTCAAGGATACCGTTTACAATGAAATAGAACAGAAAAACCGATGGCTAGAAAAGTCTTTTTTTGTTTAGAGTTCTAAAAATTCTACTAGTTGTTTGGGCATCAACTATATAGCATTGAAACTAACTTTTATAATATGTTTCTTTCTCAGTAACTAAATTTATATTTTTGTTGGCACTTTTAAAATACCATTAGTACTGTATTTTTCACACTATAAGATGCTCCGGACCATAAGACGCACCTAGCTTTTGGGGAAGGAAACAAGAAAAAAAATCTGCCTCTGCCTCCCAGCAATTTGCCTCCTTGCAGCAAACAGCAAACAGCCTGGTCAGCTTCAACACAGCCTCATTTAGCATGAGTAGCTGATTGGCAGTTGGATCAGCTTCCCGGAATACCGCCAATCAGCTGTTCCAGGCTGCGGGGATCGCTACCACCCATCACCACCGTCACTGCCCATTGCCGCCTATTGCCGCCTCCGCGCATCCCGTTTTCAGCCTCCGCGCGCCCCATTTTCAACGAAATGTTGATCCCATCCCATTTTGGGAACATCCCATTTTTTGCACATCCCATTTTTGGCCTGTTCCAGGCGGGGATTGCTGCCGCCGCCTATTGCCGCCGAATGGCGGTGGCGGCGATAGGCGGGTGATCCCCACCGCCTGGAACAGGCCAAAAACGGGATGCACGGAGGCTGAAAATGGGGTGTGCAGAGGCCAAAAATGGGTGGCACGGAGGCAGCAATAGGCAGTGGTGGCGATGGGCGGCAGCGATCCCCGCAGCCTGGAACAGCTGATCAGCGATATTCCGGGAGGCCGATCCAACTGCCAATCAGCTGCTCATGCTAAATCAGACTGTGCTGGAGCTGTTTGCTGTTTGCTGTTTGCTGCAAGGAGGCAAATTGCTGGGAGGCAGAGGCCGAAAGGTGGGGGCCGGTGGGTGGACAGGGCTTCGGCAACATTCGCTCTATAAGATGCACAGACATTTCCACCCACTTTTTTGGGGGGGGAAGTGCGTCTTATAGACCGAAAAATATGGTAAGTGGTAGTAAGTAATAAGCAAAGTGCTTATTGAGCACTATAAGCATTACATATGGTATGGATTATTTTAAAAGGAAGATATAGGCTAGATATAATTCACAGAATTAACATGCCTATTGAATAAAATTAACTGTAGATACATCAGAGTAAATCTACAATAATTTTACTGAAATAATTTGTCTTACAGGAAATTGATTTTTTTTTAAAGTTAAGGAGCACTAGGACAGGGGTGGATGACCTATGGCAGTGTAGATGTTGTTAAATTACAACATTTAGCACCTCTAGGAAGCATATCCAATGGTGAAGAATATTAGGAGTTTATTTTACATATTAGATTTATATTTAACATTTCTTCCAGGAGTACAAGGTAAAGATTAATCCTGCCTTCTATTTTTCCCCTTAATAACCCAGTGAAGTAGATTAAACTGTTCTACTTCAGCAAACTCTGAAGTATCATTGGTTTCTTCCTTTGAATATGCAGTATGATTGACTTTTCTTCTTGATTACCAGGAAGCACTTTGCATTTAAAAGTTTTACAGATAGCTTCAAGATTTGGTGTGATCCCCGGCACATCCAGGACCGTCAGGCAAAAAAGACCAGGACCACACGTGAAGTTCCAATTAAACTGATTTATTACTACTCATGCCTATGCACAGTACTCAGTCAAAGGAATTCTAAGTGTTGAACTTAGTCCATTTGTGATTATGATGACTCTAAGCTGATTCTTCTTTTGAATACGCTTCTCAGGTTCTCCCACTCCTTCTTCTATAGAGACTTACCTAAGCAAAGGTGCTTTTTCAAGAGGCAACTGGACTTCCTTTGTTTTTCCTTCAGAACAGAAGAAGCTTCTTGGACGAGAAACAAAATATTTTCAACGAAAAACAAAGAAAGTCCAGTTGCCTCTTCAAAAAACACCTTTGGGATAATCATGACCTGGATGACTGAGAATCTCCATAGACACATACCTAAACAATTTGGACCTTTCCTGATGGCTTCTCCATTGACTTTGCTTGTGAGAAGCTGGCAGAGAAAGTTATAAATCTCAATCACATGGCCACAGGATGGTGCAATCACTAGAAGTATAAACCAGTTGCAAGTACCAAGATCTCAATCACATGACTGCAGAATTGCTGGAACAGCTGGAACTCAAGAACTGGTCATAACCACCACTGATTGAGCAACATCATAATTTTAAATGGTTACTGGCTGTATGATCATTAATTGAGGACTACTTGTAATGTGCATTCAAAGAGGTTCAAGTGGGTAGAACTCAAGTTCTTCATCCCTGTTCAATTTATTACTTTCCTTTACTATTTTCAAAGAAAAGGAAATTTTTTCTTCAGAAATACTCTCAGAAATTGTACCATTCTCCTGGTACAATTTCATTTGTTCAGTTAATAAAACATTTGAAATTAAGATACATGACAGATAAATTAGACTGGAATAAATATAAACATTTAAATAACAGTTTCTTTTATATTGGAGTGATTGGTTACATTTCAATTTCACTGCTTTGTTCACTGCTAGTACCATTAGCCACACAAATTGATAACACTGCAAAGTTCACTGGGGAGTGACAATTGCCCTTTCTAGGACTTTTGATCTTGCCTGATTGTTCCGATGAAGGCTCAGCTTCATTGGCAGTATTCCAATGCCATTCTGATATTACTGAATGTCCAGCTCTCAAAATAGACATTTCTAATTTGTAACATTTACAATAACATCTGCACCAGGAGTACATCCCCTAGTAACCTATTCTGACCACAGATGAAACCTTGTGTGATCTCAAAATGTTCTAATGATAACAGGATTTCACAACGGAAATGCATACAGAAGATATTTACAGGCATCATGGACCATTAGAAATACAGATGCAAGATACTGATTAATATTTCTATTTATTACCATAGGATCTTTTTCTAAATAGATATGCACATGATCAATCGCTGCAGAGATTACAGAGATGTACTCTATAAAATATTACTGCTTGCAAAGTCATATTCTTGTCCCAGTTAGATATGGAGCTAGCTAAAAGACTTCGTAAAATCACCTAAAAAGTAGTTTAGCAGGCTAAAGTAAAAAAAATGAAATGATTGGAAAGTGCTGAATTGCAAGAAGAAACTTACATGGATACCATTAAGCTAGTGATTAATAGCTATTCATACCTGGAGGCCTTAAAATACGTTGGGAAATTTTTCAGTATTCTATTTCAACAAAAATTTCAGTTAAAAAAGTATTTAATGAAAGAGAAGAGCACTTGCAATACAATCTATTTGGTGAAATCCTGAGTCTTTAGTCATTGTCTGAACCTGAGCAAGATCAATGATTTCTTTAAGAAATTCACTTCATTGTCATCTTTTATTAAATCCTCCCAAAAGAACACTGTAGAAATCTCTGTAATAATATTTAACCAATACTAAAAAGGCTGAAATCAAACAAGGAAATTTAGTCTTCTTTGTGACATTGCTTCTCATTCATCTATCAAAACTCATTGGAGCAATCATTATTTTCTCAATTCATCCTATTTCACAGTTGAAACTTTGCAAGAAGAAGCTCTATGCATTCCGTCTGATCCTTCTGAAATAAAGGTAAGATACAAATCTAATGGATACATCATTTTAAGTGTAAAGCTGCAATGTAATTTCATATAAAAACAATTTTAAAAGAAGCAGAAAAACCTGCAGTGGTGAAATATGTACAGTACGGTACCACCTGAAAGAGTAAAGTATAGTGTATGTACAGGATTTTAATTAAAACAATTGAGATTTTGAGAGATATAAAAAGTTGCATGAGGATATTTTAAAATTCATCACAAATGGTAAAGAATGGTGTAATCTATACAAATTGTGGAGAACATTTAATTTTTGGAAATCCATGATACGTGTGGACCAGATATGTACTATAAATGCACTATAAATGCAGTCAGGGACATTAAAAAAAATAACATAACCATGACAGTTAATTAGTCTTCAGTTGGTACAATGTGAGATTATTGCAGTTGCTCTATGCTTCTATCTATCATCTCATAATCAGGTGGATATTTTGTACCTTCTCATGCTAAATACAGAGGGTTTTAGTTCCCTTTGTTTCCTCCAGTTTTCTTTCTAGCTTTCTAGATTGAGTGAGCACTCAAGTCTTATGAATTCCCCAACTGCAGATTGCAGATGTAGTGATATGTTGCTGGGTGAAGACTTAAATATGAATAAATATAGGCAGGATTGGTTCACTAAATTAAATGATGTAAGCCATGCCCATGTTTTCTAACAGACAAATCATTTGTTTCAAACTTAAAAACAAACAAGTACGGTAATTTTTGCACTATATTTTCAGCTTTCTGGAAATTAGTCATTGTTCATGCTGCAAAAATCATTTAGAATGTAGGTGCAGCAAAACACACATGTGCATGCATACATATACACACCCCCTGAATCTTAGGGTGGCTAATACTAGCCAGAGACTGCATTGTGTGTTTTTAAATTATTTTTAAAAACCAAGTCTCTGAGGTCTACAAGATAAAGCCAGTAAAATGGAGACCACACCAGACTGTACTATGCTCACATTGTTGTCCCTTATTTATTTATATAATAGAAGACAGATTATAGAAATATGCACACATATATGTACAGATACAAGTATACATATATTACACATAAAAGTACACATACATATATACATATATAATTAGTGGTCAAGGCATGTTGGTAGTAATCTCCTATTATAAAGTGCTAGAGAGTTTGAAACAAGTTTCCAAAATCTTTCTTCAACTCATTCATTGTACAAATTAGAACAAAAATAAGAAATAGTTTAGAAATTTAGCTCTGATATAGTAATCATAACTTTCAGGACTTTTACATTTTTAGCTGCATTGTATTAGCCAGTTGGTGTTCATTTATTGTTCAGTGTTACACATGATTATGTTTAAAACATCATGTCAATGTAACTTCAAACTCTTTGATGACTGAAGCCATGCCAGGGCTCAACAGATTTATTATCAGACAAACCATTTTGAAGATTGTGCTGACAGGCCTTATGCCACTATGCCACGTTCAGATGAAGTATTTTAACTATGGGAGCCCTTGTGCTCACAAAGAGCTCCCATATTTGCTCTGTATTCAGTTCACATCTCTCTCTCCTTTTTTTTATAGCATTGTGCAAACTTGCCTCATCTGGTGAAATTAATGGAGCAATCTATGTATATAAAAGAAGCGCATAGTTATCTAAAAGCATACAACTAGGAAGGGAAAGGAGATAAGACACTCAGGTAAATACATTTATATTCAGTTTGGATAAATAAGCTACCCGGTCATGTTTTCCCCCCAATACTATTTCAAATCAGTTATTTTCAGCCTCTTGAATTTACACTTTTGAGCTTCAAATATAAAGACTTTGGTCTAAATAAAATCATGGGTACCAGACTCAGATATCAGCAATAGAATCAAGACTGAAAGTCAGTATAGCTTGCTCAAATTTCTAGTTTTTATCAAAGGTTTGGAAAAACTCTTACTGGAGTTTTTATGTGAATATGTGAAATTAAAATATCTGTCAAAGGACTGAAAAGAAATATACTCTCAGAAATATACTTGGTCATGGAAAGTGCTGAAGTAAGGAGCACAATATTGAGGAGAAGAATTATCTTTATGGCAAGGATAGTTGGGTGCCTGCTGTACATGAAAAAGGGCCCTGAATAATGGAAAAACAACAATTTTTTATAGAAACTGAGGGATCTGATTTGCCTGACAGTTTGGGGGAAGCTGGACAATTTCTTATCAATGTAAATGTGGTGAATTTTATTGTTAGGCAAATGTGGCTTTCAAAAAGGCAGCACAGCTGAGGAAATCCATTAATTAAGGAGAAGGAATGTTGAGATCATCAACTGGTGGAGGATGGAAAGCTGGAGGTTCTCTAGTTTACAATTTCCTTTCAAGGACTGCCCTTGAACAGGGCTATATGCTGGTGAGGAACCTTCTATTCTTTGGTTAGATGGCATTGCAAGAGGGCATTGCCTGGGCTTAGGGAGGTTCAATTTGGCTCTCCTGGTATTATGCAAAGAGATGTACTGGGTTTTGACCCTGTTCAGTTACAAAAGACTGAGAAGTGGGAGAGGGCAGAGAAGGTACAATTTGCTAGGTTTATTTTCCCTATGTCATATTTAGCCTTCAGATTTTACTTTTATGACAAACTACACCTGCTGGAATCACACACAGAATAAAAATTTGTCTTTCAAGATGTCAACTCTACTTGTAGATCAGACCATGAAATCAACTCCACAGAGGGCTAAAACCAGTGGTGAAATCCAATTTTTTTTTACTATCGGTTCTGTGGGCGTGGCTTGGTGGGCGTGGTGTGGCTTGGTGGGTGTGGCAGTGGAAGGATACTGCAAAATCTCCATTCCCACCCCACTCCAGGGGAAGGATACTGCAAAATCCCCATTCCCTCCCCACTCTGGGGCCAGCCAGAGGTGGTATTTGCCGGTTTCCGAACTACTCAAAATTTCCACTACCGGTTCTCTGAACTACTCAAAATTTCCGCTACCGATTCTCCAGAACCTGTCAGAACCTGCTGGATTTCACCCCTGGCTAAAACTACTTTATTGAGCACGTCTATAATAACAAATCTTGTTAGTCTGATTGTCCTTTACCTTATCCCCCTTGTTATACTTTTGTTAATTAGGGAGCTGTCTGTTGTGGACCTAAGATATGTTAAGTTCTTGCGTATCTCCATCAAAGTCATGTTCCTTACTCTCTACATAAAGTAACTTTCTCCAACCTAATGCCCTAACTTCAGTTCTAATGCTGATTAGTAACCGGAAAGGATACAATTGAAGTAATGTTACCCTCACTAAGAAACAAAGCATGCAAAAAACATGCAAACAGATCTTAGATTGTAAAATGGAACCATGATGATCAAACCACAATCATGCAGTGGGGGGGATGTATGGAGTATGTTCACTGTACTGGTAGAGATAAATTATATTTTCTCAGTAAAGTTTGGTTGATAATATGTGTTAGAATTCCAAATAATGTTCTGCTCTTCTCTTTAACTCAAGATTTAGTATATTCGAAATTTTCTTATTTATTTTTTTATAAACTATTAACATATATTTATAGCATAATTTATAATTTATAAATAATTGTAGATATAATTTATACATTTATAAAATACAATTAAATATTAATTAGTGAAAATTGCGGCAGACTTTTCTGTTTGCACTCAGAATTCATCTACATTAAGACTAGTTAATGACCATACTTTTTTTCTTCCTTGTTGGAGAGTAAGTATAGAATCTACTTATTGCTTAGGCCTGACATCCATCATGGGCTGAAAGTAAGGGATTATCCCAAAATCACACAACTGGTTTCCATGCCTAACGTGGGACTAAAACTTACAGTCTCCTGGTTTCTAGGCTGGTGCCTTAACCACTAGACCAAACTGGCTGCCTAATTTAATGACCACACTCTGTTGCTATAATATTTCTATAACTTAATCTTTTTTTAAAAAGATATTTTGAGTCTCTGTGAGATGTCCTCAAAATGAACTCAACTAGTGATAAAATATTCAATGATATTCAAATTTCTTGCAATACTGCAGAATAGAACTTGTTTGCCACTGACTTCTTTGGGGACGTTTTTTTAACCCTACAACCTGGGATTTTCCAATGGTGCCCCATCCAAGTCCTAACTAGGACTAACCTCATAATTCTTAGTGTGGGAAGAACAGAATAATACACCCTCTTTGATTCTCCTGCCCTACTTCTTATTTTAAAATTTAAACCTTAAACTGGTGGTAATCCTTGGATATGAAACAATATGACAATCTTTGGCACATAAATTATATAAGCATGAGACATTTCTAAACAAAGTAATTCATGGTATAAAAAGGTATAATACACTTGTATAGGTGCATGCTTAAGATTAATTAAAAGTAATTTCTTTTGGTCGGGGGACCCGTCTGAGACCGAATTCATTAAAAGCTCCATCTGTCTCACTAATACATCTATTCTTATGTTAATGTGAAGCTTGTTTTCATTTTTCATTCTTGGCAATGAATTTATCCCTTTTTTAAAAAGTCATTAGACTGATCCCTCTGAAAATCAAATGATTTATTTTATTTTCAAATCATACTATTAAGACAATTCTACCCAAGTCATTCTGACATAAGATAACATTTTGTACTCAATAATATGGGAAGAAAAATAAACAGTGTGAGCTAGATGAATTTCTGTGTCACTGAAAAACTGATGCTTAATTCAAGTAAGTCTGCTGTTATTTCAGAGGGATTTTTGTGTATTACCTTAATGTCAAATCTAACAAGAATAAAGCTGTTCCTGGGTAAATAATTTATTTTCCCCTTTGTAGCACAGTAATAGGCTAGGTAAATAGTTAAATTTCTTCAGATCATGTTTCTAACTTTTAATAGTTCTGAACCTTTTTTGCACAAAAACACAGCCGTAAATTTCAGTGAAGTACAATTAAAGTAGAGCAGTCATTGTATTGTATTGGGTAGAATGTCATTGTATTGTATTGGGTGGAATGCAGATATCTATAACACAGAATTGTATCTTTGCCCATTAAAAGAACTTTTGTTATCCATGATTAGCAACTGGATTGTTATCTGTGGCATATAACTAATAGGAACCACTCATGCCTCTCAAATAAAAAGGGAAGTAAGGAAAAATGGAATATAATTAACAATAAAAATAGAAATAGCTAGAAACTATTAAGATCCCTGTATAATGTTATGGTCTCTATACAAAGATAATTATTTTCAAAATCAGGAAAAAACAGTGTTAAGCTTATGACTGATGCTATCTAGCATTAAGAATGTATTATGACATTACTGTACTTAATGCCATTCCAGTGCAAATCTGCATAGCTGATGATTAAGCCTTCCAGTATTAAAGGTATTGTTGATCTAAGGTGCTCTAAAGCAGTTCAGCACCTTTAAGATGTATGAACTTCAGTTCCCAGAATTCTTTAGCCAGTTGAAGTCTAAACATACTTTGTACATATTTTTATTAAAACCTTTAAACAAAAATATAAAAACTAATACAAATTAATATAGAGAAATAAAAAAGAAAAGTAAATCCATAAAGGAGAAAGCAAATAGTGTAAGAAAAGAAAAAATGTTACATAAAAATAAAAAAAGAAAGAAAAAAGACATTAAGAAATGGCTTCCAATATTCTTCACAGCAGTTATAATTACAGGTATATTTCAACTCTCTAAAGCAGGGCTGTCAAACGTGCAGCCCATGCCTGGATGTGTCACGCGCTGGCCACGCCGATGCCTGGTTTAGCGAAGGGGGAAAAAGTTGTGATATGTCACATGACAACACCGTGACGACGCGAGTTTGACACCCTTGCTCTAAAGTTACATCATATTACTCTTCTATCTGTAAACAATCCTATCTAATCATCAAACCATAAATCACAAGTAGAGACTTCCAGTTACCAATAATAGAGATAATGTCTTTTCTCTAATCAAAGAAGTCAATTTATCTATTTGAGGAAAATCTGAAAACTTCACCAACTATTGCTCTAGACCATAGCTTCAGAGGAATATTACTGGTGTGTATTTTCTTTCATTGTGTTATTCTATGTTTATAAGCAACAAAGAAATAGCAAAACACATCTGAAATAACAACTAGTGAAATGTTTGATTATTTAACAATCAGAGTTTGGGAATTATGATTTCTATTTCATGTCCATCTGATCACAAATATATTATCTCCTAACATAAGCCTTCTGTTCTTAATTTGCTATTAATTGTATTTAACTTCATTCAGCTTACTTTATTCATCTGTAATTAATCATTTGAAGTACTGTAAAAGTGCTATTAAGCGTATTTATCTACAGTCTCACATTATCCAATAATTTCTCTTACAACTGGAAGATAAAATGAATGGATTATCATGGTCCGATTTTTACACTGCATGCTTTTATCTAGTGTTAGTACATTCAGTTTGTTTTAATATCTAAAGAGGAATCAGTCTATCTGTTGCAGATTCGCTTAATTTCTCCTTTATAAACTTCTCAATTATTCCAATTTATTTTATTTCTATATCAAGTTTTTACTTCAATGCTTTTCAAATACACATCTCATAATATGGACATTTTTCATAGCAAGTTTACTTTATCATAATTATTTACTCTTATGTACTGATTTTTCAAACATTATTCCACTAAATATATATTTTATGTGCATGTTATCTCTAATAACATTTTTGTATGCAGTCTTTATTTGCAGGACTGAATTCTAAGAGATGCAAACATTAAAAAATTGTATTTACGTGTTGATTCACAAAATATGTAAATTCTAATAAAAATGCAAACTCCATTAAATACCCAAGTCAATATTATAATGAATAAAATACTGAGTCTCCGGCATCCTTAGAGATGACTCATAAATTTCATCCTCCAGAATTTTCCTTCCATTTTGGAATTCCAGAAATGATTAGCAATTATGAATTACTCCATGTCTTATTACAGTGTGTGTCTGTGTGTTTTGTGTGAATAATTTTCTCATATTTTCTTTCATGCCTTCTTTCATTCTATATGACCTAAACAGAAATAAACCATGGCCTAATGGAATTTTCGTATTTGATTGTATGTATAATTTCATAAACTTCTGTTCAATATCACGCTTTACTAATTAACAATTTTGTTAGTAGATTGTAGTTATTAAACCCTAATTACAATCTTTGCTGTAGTATTCATCATAGGGTAAAGTGAAGCCCTTTAGTCTTCTAGCATGATGTACAAATTCTTACTGGATGCAGTATGAATAGTCAATTCATGCCACTCTTTTTTAAAACAAGGTAAGGAAGCATAGAGGATAATCCATTTGCAACACCTTTGCCAGCATCTTTGGCAATAGGAGGCATCTGCTATACAATAAACTAGAATGTATGTATGTATTCCTGACTTCCCTTTACAGCTTGTATGTGTTTCCTAGGTGTACGCTGGAAAGGTTAATAAGCTGGACCATATGACCAGGAAAGAGAAGGAGGATTAGAATGGAAGAGTTAACAATATTTCTCAGTCATTGCCCAGCTGCCTCTTCTCATACAGCTGCACTGAATATTTTTTTTCCTGAAATGCTGTTCTCCAGAGCCCTTGCCTGGATCCATCCCAAACAAATGTTGTGTCACTTTATTCGATTTTTTGAAAGTTATTCTGCTGATGGACAGACAGATAGACAAAGCCAAAGTTTCTTTATATTATTTTCAATGTTCTGGAGGGTTGGAAAACAAAAAAACTGTTTTGCTGCACTGTATATTTTACAAAAGAGATGGAAACTCTCACTAAATGTCAGTGGGCTCCACCCTGTTCCACATGACAGAAGTAGTGTCTAGACAACATATGATCTTCTCAAAGAGATTCTATTGTGCAAATCTAATGTGTTGTCTCTGGCAATTGGGAAGTTGGAGAGGTTCTATATTGTTAAATAAAGTAACAATACATATCAGACTGAATCTTCTATAACCCCAGAGTTGGCAATGCAATTCTCATTAAAATGGGTTTCTTAGAGAAAGATGCATTCAAAACAGCCACATAAAAGAAAGTTGAGGCTGAAAGTAGATAATTGGGAAAAGGGTGTATGTGTTTTGTTTTTTCTTTAAGGGTTGAGGTTTGGGGTTACAAATTAAGGTTGAGTATAGGCAAAAGTGAACAGAATATAAAATCCATAGTGACGTAAAGTTAATTTCACAATGAATTATGCTAATATAAGATAAATGAGCCTCCCAGCGTCATTGAGAGCCAAGCAGCATGCAAGTTAATAAATACCATTGTTATTAAACAATATAATTCTAAGGCATATTCAGTTATGAAAGGGGAAATCCACTCCTATGTATCCTCTCAAATAGTTGATATTTGAGATCTTAGCAACTTACTTCAAATCCATTTCAGATCTTCTCACTAAATGCACAGATATCTTTAAGAGCATTTATGTGAGAGTTATAGAACATAAAATAATTGGAAGGGACCTTGGAGATATTCTAGTCCAACCCCCTGCTCAAGCAGGAAGCCCTATACCATTCCAGACAAGTGGCTGTCCAGTCTCTTCCTGAAAATCTCCAGTGATGGAGCACTCACAACATCCAGAGATAAGCCATTCTAGTGATTGTTCTTACTGTCAGGAAATTTCTCTTTAGTTCTAGGTTGGATCTCTCCTTAATGAAATCCATTATTTCTTGTCGTCCTCTCAGATGCTTTGGAGCATATTCCCATTCTAATTTTGTCCATCTTATGTTTTGATAGTGGTAGTATATTAGAATTTACACACACACACACACACACACACACACACACACATTTGTGCTCATAAGTTTACATACCCTGGCAGAATATATGATTTCCTGGCCATGTTTCAGAGAATATGAATGATAACACGAAAACCTTTCTGTCACTCATGGTTAGTGTTTGGCTGAAGCCATCTATTATCAATCAACTGTGTTTACTCTTTTTCAATCATAATGACAACAGAAACTACCCAAATGACCCTGATCACAAGTTTACATACCCCAGTTCTTAATACGGTGTTTTTCCCCCTTTAACATCAATGACAGCTTGAAGTCTTTTGTGGTATGTGTGGATGAGGTTCTTTATCTTCTCAGATGGTAAAGCTGCCCATTCTTTCTGGCAAAAAGCCTCCAGGTCCTGTAAATTCTTGGGCTGCCTTGCATGAACTGCACGTTTGAGATCTCCCCAGAGTGGCTCAATGATATTGAGGTCAGGAGACTGCGATGGCCACTCCAGAACCTTCACTTTATTCTGCTGTAGCCAATGACAGGTCGACTGTTTAGGATCATTGTCATGTTCGAATGTGTCGACTTGGCCTTGTGTTTAGGATCATTGTCATGTTGGAATGTCCAAGTATGTCCCATGCGCAGCTTCCGGGCTGATGAATGCAAATTGTCCTCCAGTATCTTTTGATAATATATGCATTCATCGTGCCATCAATTCTGACCAAATTTCCTGTGCCTTTGTAGCTCACACATCCCCAAAACATCAGCGATCCACCTCCGTGTTTCACATTAGGAATGGTGTACTTTTCATCATAGGCCTTGTTGACTCCTCTCCAAATGTAGCATTTATGGTTGTGGCCGAAAAGCTCAATTTTGGTCTCATCACTCCAAATGTCTTTGTGCCAGAAGGTTTGAGGCTTGTCTCTGTGCTGTTTGGCGTATTGTAAACGGGATACTTTGTGGCATTTGCGTAGTAATGGCTTTCTTCTGGTGACTTGACCATGCAGCCCATCTTTCTTCAAGTGCCTCCTTATTGTGCATCTTGCAATAGCCACACCACATGTTTTCAGAGTGTCCTGTATTTCATCTGAAGTTATTTCTGGGTTTTTCTTTGTATCCCGAACAATTTTCCTGGCAGTTGTGGCTGACAGTTTAGTTGGTCTACCTGACTGTGGTTTGGTTTCAACAGAACCCCTCATGTTCCACTTCTTGTTTAGAGTTTGAACACTGCTGATTGGCATTCTCAATTCCTTGGATATCTTTTTATATCCCTTTCCTGTTTTATACAGTTTAACTAGCTTTTCCCGCTGATCCTTTGACAATTCTTTTGCTTTCCCCATGACTCAGAATCCAGACACATCAGTGCAGCACTGGATGAAGCATGCAAGGGTCTGTCAGGAGGCCAGAAACTCATTGGCCTTTTATACACACACACTAATTACATGCAAACAGATCACAGGCGAGGATGGTTACCTTTCATAGCCAT
>QLTV01000247.1:1312617-1357103 GCA_003457575.1 Thermophis baileyi
GTGCCTTTTTGGCAATGTTGTTACAGTGGGCTTTGGCACTTAGATCATTAGATATGAGTACTCCAAGATCCTTGACAGAATGAGGGTCGTCTACAAGGTCGTGTCCTCCAAGCTTGTATTTTGTGTTCTGATTCTTTTTGCCAATGTGTAAGACAGAGCATTTGTTGATTGAGATTTGAAGTTGCCACTTGTTTGACCATTCTGATACATAGTCAAGGTCTTTCTGAAGGGTAGTAGCATTGTCTGTGGTGTTAAATAGTTTGACATCGTCGGCGAAGAGAACGCAGTTGCTTATAATGTGATCACAAAGGTCATTTATGTAAAGTATGAAGAGTGTTGGTCCTAGAACGCTTCCTTGAGGGACACCACTATTTCCTTTGAGTCTTCCAAATAAGCTTTAATCCTCTTTCCTTTGTGAAGAGTTTCTTTCTTGAACATATCATTATTTGATAAGATATTTAATAAAGGAAACTGGCTATATAAAAGAAAATATGTGGATTGTGGAAAACTCAATCTGCCACTCTCATCAGTGGCTAGACACATCCACTCCAATGATCTTATAAATCTACTTTGCCCTCCCCATATTACTTCTGTAAAGCAAAATGTGAATCACTGTATTGTTTCATAGAAACTGAACTTTTTCAATTTATATAGACAGAAGGCAGAAGAGATTGAAAATAAATTTCAAAGGTAATTACTGCAGAATAGCTGCTATATTTTACAAGAATGCTAACTGCTAATAACGTGCCTTTACATTGCAGAATACTTCATGTTCATTAGGGTTCTTATTACTTCTTATTGTCACAAGACAAAAATAGCCTCACTAAGTATGTCCTATATTTTGTATTACATTCTAAATTCAATATAAGAGGTTCTTCTATTATAACATTCTTAGGTCCAAAACTAGTAATGCTTGGGTAAAAAAATGCTACCTGAGATTCAGAGATTCACCCATGTCAGGTATACAACACAGGTAATCCTTAGGTTATGAAGGCAGCTGGGATTGGAATTTCCATCACTAGGTGATGGTGACATAAAATGCAACATGTAATTGCATTGCTTAGTTCCACAGATAGATTGCTTCACTTTTGTATAGATCTTAACATCAGGAAGTTTTTCCATATATTTAAAGTAAATTTAGGTAGCTACAACATATATTATTTATGGCCCTGGTTTCTGGCCATCTTTCCTATGGCATTCTTTTATACACCTGTACATTGATCACATGTTTTCCTCCAGTCTTCTTTTCTCCAACTATACATCACAAGCTCCTTTAGCATATATTCATATGGGTATGAACTCTGTATAACCTTTGTCAACTTCTTCCAGAGCTATCAATATTCTTTTGGACATGTACAGAATTGTACATAGTAGTCACACCAGCACAGAGTTGTAAAGAATAAGGACCTCATACATCTTGAGTGACAGTGTTTCTTCTAACACAGTGCAGAATTGTCTTAGCCTTTTTTTATCAATAGGCTCAAACTGCTGGCTGTATTGCTCAATTCATTGTCAGTGAAGAAACCTAACCTATCTGTGCTGTATTTATTTTCTTCCTAACTGTAATACCTTTTTATAGTTCCCTACTCAAAACATCTTGTTTCTGTCAGCCTAGTATGTCAATCTTGTTTTGTCATCCTAATTTTGTGTCAATCACAAATTTGATAAACTGTCAAACTAGTTTTCCAGCTTGTTAATAAAAATGCTGAATAATATTAGCCAGAAAACAGATTATTGACCTTGATCTCAAGAACATTATTTCTTTTTCTATCTGTAGAATTATCAGTATCAGCCTGAAAAGCTGACGAAGTATGTGCATATAGGTTTCCCTCTATAAGGATGGAAGCAAATTAGGGCTATATTTTGAAATCCTCTGTTTCACTATTTTTCCTGTCAGTATGCCTAAATGAATAATCAGAAATTGGTAGCTTTTCCCATTTAAATAAAGGCTAATAATAATTTCTGTGACTTTCCATTCATTGGTTAGCCATTAAATTGCCTGCTCATAATTCAATGGGATTTAGTCAAGAAGGAAGGAAGGAAGGAAGGAAGGAAGGAAGGAAGGAAGGAAGGAAGGAAGGAAGGAAGGAAGGAAGGAAGGAAGGAAGGAAGGAAGGAATAAACAATTTTGAACTAGTTTATTATCAATGAAACATTTAAAACTACATCAGATTACTCTATTAATATTAGACAATTATTTCCCTGATTTTTATAGCCTAAAACTTTACACAATTGTTGCATGCCAAAATAAATAAATAAGGTTGAATTATTTTCCTTATAATTATCAAATATTGTTGTATTAATCCATAGGCTTTCTATTTGAATGCCATTCTCTGATATTTTGGAATAGCATTGCTGTTCTCTGATATTTTGGAATAGCATTGATCCATACATTATGTTCTTTCAATTCAAACCAATACAACACAAAGGTTATATTGTCACATTTTGGATTGTATTATATTTGCTTCCTGCATACTCATAGAACTGCAATGTGCCCTTTGTTTTGCCAGGAATTCTTACAGTCAAAAAATATTCTTATCCAACAGTAAAGAAAACACTTCCAATTTTTTTGTGTTACAATTAACTGCAATTTTATTTTTTTAAAAAATCAAGGGAAAATATCCAAACTTTGTGAAAGAAAATTAAAGAAGAAATTGTTTAGGAGTCCTAGAAAATCCATTTAGTATCCTTCAGAGTAAAGCATAACTATAGCTGCTCTGGCTCTTTCTTATGAGCAAAGATTACATACATAAAGATAGAGCAGGGAGAGAAAGCTTAATCCAATCATGAGAACACTTTCCTTAAAGAATGGCAGAAATATAAATTTAATGGGGCGGGAAGATTGTTCACCCAAGTAAAAGGTGTCTCCCACATGCAATAAAGGTAGATTTAAGATTCTTTAGTATGCTACTGAACTGCTTGCTGCCTTTACTCAGTAATGAGGTTCCTGAGGCATTACCATACATAATGTATCAATGATCTGTGCTCATCTTTCCATTTACTAGAAGGTATTTGAAAAGTTCATCAAAAGCTGTCTCATGGCAACTTAGTGGGCAGACTTTTGAAAATGGGAATTGCTGAGTTGCTCTTTTGAACTGTGAATGGGCCTGTAATTCTTGGTGGGTTTGGTCTGACAAATCCTCACTGACTGGCTTTTCTTTTACTTTACAATACAGTATATAGTATAATGGCATAATAGATAACATGGCTTAATTTTTATTCTGATTTTAAAAAGTCTGGGTCATTGGCTTAATATGCTTCTTGTCTGCTTGCCAGTCATAATCTATAAAGAATCAGGTCTATTTAATCAGACTGAATTTTATGCCTTGTGTTCAAAATGCAGCTGTTAGGCTTTTGTGACATCAGTCTGTAAATCTGGTATCTATATGATACAGTTATCCTGCATCTTCAAAATAATTGTACCTCTAACATTGAATGATAAGAGGAAGACAGAGAAGGTAAGATTAAAAATAAAATGGCAAATACAGAGATAATTGGATAAGGGTTGATCATTCTGACTATACTAGTTGTCTCTGACTTATAAATATGCTATAGTTTATACCAGAATACAAAACTAATGAAATAGCAGCTTTATAATGCTAAGGTAACATAAGTGAGTAATCAAGGATGCACAAACTCACACATATATGACAATTAGCAATGGTTAGCAGTTTAGTATATTTTCAACCTAATTTGCTTCTCTAAGAATATAAATTTGTTCATTTTTGATAAATTTTGCTTCAATAAGGCATTTTTGATAAGTGAAACTTTTTTTTTTGTTGGATTAAGTTCTTCTTCTGTATGGCTATGTTATCAATCTTACAAAATATTATCCTTCTTTTCCTTCTTTATGCCCATTACATCTTTTTATTCATTTAACCAATTGACTAACAGTGTCGTCTTCTTTTCCCCATTCAATGTCCTTTTGATATTTTTCTCTTTTTTTAAAATAAAAAACCGCTATGTATCCAATCACACACAGAGCGATAGAGACACAGACACATGTACAGATAAACACACAGAATTCAGATGAATGAAATAAAACTTGTTATTTCATTTCTGATGCAATATTATTTTTCTCAATTTTTACTAGCAGTCATTCCCATTTGTTTGCCTTAATTCTGCTTCCATTATTTTTCATTTAAAGCAATTATAGATAACAAACAGTATTTTGTGGGAGCCAATCAGAACTCCTGCAAAAGCTGTCTCCAAATTCTTTTGTTTAAAATAAACAGGAGAAAATGAAAAGTTTAAGAAGAGAGCCTTTATCCATAATGAAGAGTACACAAAGGGAAAATGTTAAGAGCTATTGTTCAGATTTGGTGCTATCAGAATCACATTTCTGTTCTGAATACTCTGAAGTCCTATTTATTCATTTGGATATGCTTCCTAGTCAGCGTGTTTAATATTGAAACCCTATCTCAATGGCAGCACCTGTCCTGTGGGACACCATTCCCTCAGAAAACCAAGTGGCCCCAACCAGCAAAATAAATTGGCTCTGTTCAATATGGAGACTGCAAGCAGCTTCCAATTAGCCTCATGGTCCTAGGAATGTTTTTCACGTGCTGTTTCAGTTTCTTGAAACACCTCTTTTGAATGCTTTTCACAACCCTAATATTTTGTTTATTTGCAAATAAGCAGAATGTAATTGGATACATCTAGTGTATAGAGCAGGGGTCCCCAAACTTGGCAACTTTAAGACTTGTGGACTTCAACTCTAGCTATGCTGGCTGGAGAATTCTGGGAGTTGAAGTCCACAAGTCTTAAAGTTGCCAAGTTTGGGGACCTCTGGTATAGAGGAATAGCATGGCTGCTACTTCCATGACTGATTCGAAATGACTAGTCAGTTTGAAGTATATTCCAATTCTGATAACTCAAGGTAATCTCTCCTCTTTTCCTATTCATTCAAAATGTATTTCAAGATTAATCTAAGACTTGTTGATGCCTGAGGTAGAACAGCAAATGATATTGCTTCTAGTCAACATACATAATAGTCAGGATTGATAGAGTTATTTTGGCACTTCAGACTTAAACGATTTCACGCATCTGAAATAACTGCCTCATTCTCCCTAACCCCAAGTTGGCTTTCTCTTTAACACTCTCATACCTGCAGATTGTAAAAATCTCATTTCTTCAAGTGATGATTTAGAATCCAGTTCTAAAGAAACATGAACTTTATTAATTTCCACACTATGTATTCACATTTATCATGACAGTCACACTATTCTTCTATGGGCAGAGGGGGGTTAGAGTTCAGTACTGGAATTATGATACCAATGAAGTACAAGCTGTTATAGCAATTCATATTTAATGTACACATTTATTGCGAAAGTAAACAAACCTATTAAAGTTACAAGTTTTTTCCTCTTCTCAAAGCCTTGATGTTGAGTATTCAATTCCTGTTTAAGATATGTTGGAGTTTGTTTAAACTCCAACATATTGTTTAATTTAATCTATATAGTTAAATAATAATTCAATTCCAGAGAACCCAAGTGCTTAAGATAAACATGGTTATAGCTATGCTGAAAGATATGGTAGAGCACATAAAAAATCTAGACTATGCTGCCATTTCAAAGAAGATGAGATGTCTCCATATATTACTTTCAATTGATAGCAATAGCAATAGCACTTAGACTTATATACCGCTTCATAGTGCTTTACAGCCCTCTCTAAGCGGTTTACAGAGTTAGCATATTGCCCCCAACAATCTGGGTCCTCATTTTACCCACCTCAGAAGGATGGAAGGCTGAGTCAACCTTGAGCCGGTGAGATTTGAACCGCCAAACTGCAGCTAGCAGTCAGCTGAAGTAGCCTGCAGTGCTGCACTCTAACCACTGCGCCACCTCGGCTCTATGCATATGATATTTGATTCATATGCAAATATGATATGTGTTAATGATACAAATTGTATTTGGATATGATAAGGGACACAGCTTGTTCCATAATATGAAATAAGAGACACTACAGTAATAGAAAGTTTATTAAAGTTTATAAAAAGGTTTGCTACCAACCATATTGTGAAGTATGCGGATGATACAACAGTAGTGGGCCTTATTCAGGATGCTAATGAGAATGCTTACTGGGAGGAGGTAGAGGGTTTGGTGAACAATTGCATTTAATATAAGTATATTACGGAATGAGATTAAGAAACAGTATGGCAGCAGGCACTGATTTCCTAATATTTCTTAATGCTTTATAAGAAATTACACAGAACGGACTACCTCATAAGTACATGTAGCACTGATATAGATTGTATACCTGCACATGCTTCCTGTTAAAACATCTGTTCTCTCAGTTGGCAGTCACATGGAATTTAGTTAAATAGCTTTGCTCCTCGGCAGAAGGCCATAAATGGAAGCATAGATAAGCTCCCTAGCTGTATCAGTGTCAGCTGTAAACCCTGATTCAACAGCAATAAAACATATTCTACAAAATAAAATATGCATGGAGATTTAACATTAAAAGATCCACTTAACTGGAATTGTCATGGATTATTAATAGCATTCTGACAATCAGAATCAAATAAAGTTCAATTTTTGTTAAATTTCCAGGGACAGGGGGTTCTATAATTTTGAAATAGAAATAGGATGCATTTTAGCCAACATTAAGTACTTTTAAATAATATTTATTTTAATGGGAAACAACCACAATCCAAATTTCTTCTTTGCCATTAATAAGATATATGCATGCTTATTTTGTCCAATGGAGTCTTTTGAGGTTTATGAGCTCTTGCTGTTTACATTTGTTATGCTGACTAGAGAAGCCAGACAGAGTCTTAATTCATTATTTAATGTAAGGAACTAATCCTTTGCTTATATAAAATTAGAATTATATAATATCTTCCACTCAAATTTTTCTATTAATCCCCGAAAGTACTACATCCGACAAGTACCATTTACTGGTACTTAACCTATGGGTCAATAGAAAGGCTCAGGCTAAGCCAAGAAGGCTGACAGAAGCAATATTGGTGATACTGTTGGACATTAACAGGACAAAACTTGTCTAACTCAGGAGAAAATTAAAGATAGGCACTATTTCTCTGAGAGGTAGCAGCAACGTTCTGATGACTCTTCAACTTCTATTGCCATATCAACTCTCTTATCCACTGAGCCTACATTAGATCATTTTAAAGTGGCAGTCCTTGCCTTCCATTCCCATGTTCTTTTGTTAAATTTAATAGGATTAGAGAGGAAAGAAGACTATGAAGGTTTCTTGGAAGTTTCTGTATGGCTGCTTTCTTCCCAGTTGATTGATTTATCCACAGTGCTTATATAGCAGCTTACTTAAATTTCTCTACTCTTCAGAATGCTACTCCTATAGCATTATAGGATTCACTTCTTCTTCTTTTTTTAAAGGAATTGCCAGCTTGACAGTCCCCATCCCAATCAATGTGAGGTGAATATCTGCTCTGTACTGGAGAGAGTGAGTATTTTTCTTTTATTTTATTTTTTAAATAAATTTTGACTTTGTTTTCATCCTCTATAACACCATTTTATCTCACAAAGGGGAGAGGAAGAACTCAAGTCACTGCACTTCTATACTATACATATAGCCAGAAGATGGCAATATTAAAGTTAATTCAATGTATGCATGTAAACCTTTTAATTATAAGAAAGGCAGCATAGGGGATAAGAAACATACAGTATATCTCTGATACAATGGGGAATGGCTAGATGCCAGATTCTTCCTGGAATATAAGAGGCAGCAGCACATATTACTAAACTGACACTCAAAGCAGGAAGTATACCCAAAATCAGTCCTGGACCATCAACTTTAGTTGAGGCGCTTTCTTGGACTGAATCTTGTTATCTTAACAACAAAAGCTGAATATGCTCATTGATAATTAATTCCTCAAGAAGAATGCTGATTAGAAGTATTTCTAAAGTATGAATTTGATACATTTAAGAATTTATTCTCCCTGAATTCTATCTTGACAAGAACAGAGAAATCCAACTCATCTTATTGGCCCATGCCAAGTTCTATCAGCAAAATGCCTTTTCATATCGCCATGTGAAATTGCCACGAACTCCCAGTAGCCATTTGGGCCTAGAGAGTAACAACTGTATAATCACTCTTCCCCTCCCAAAAAGACACAGGATGATACTATGTTGATGCAGAGGGAAATATTATGCTAATACAATGGTGGCAATGAAAAACAGCTTCTTCCTTCAACTTCAGTTCAAATAACCCTAAATATTTCATTGCTATACTAAGTTCCTAAATTGGTGTTTCTCAACCTTAGGAACCTTAAGATATATGGACCTCAACTCCTAGAATTACCTAATCAAGATGGGTTAGGGTTAGGGTTGAATTGAAATGCATGTATCTTAAAGTTGCCAAGGTTGAGAAATCCTGTCCTAAATGTTTTAAGTTTCTCAAAATACCCATATCACACAGGATCTTAGAAGTGGTTATGTCAACTGAACAGCTCATATGAACAAAATTTATTGAAATGATTGAAAACATCAGAAACATTTGCATAAATAAAAAATGAGTGATGGTATTTAGGGCTGGAAAATCAGTGTAATTCATTCCCTTACGTTTATTTTAAAAAGCATAAAAAAGGGCTCATTTGCCCTGAATAGAATTTAGAGTACAATGGGATTAATGCCCAATTTTCTTGATTTTTTTTCAGGTCTAATACATTCCATAATAGCTGATCAATTTGCTTTTCTAAGTCTTTAGTTAAACTTCCATGAATAGTTCAGATCTGGAAATAATTATCTTTAGTCAATTATACTTTCAATCAATTGTATTTCAGTCCACCCAGCCTCTAAAATCCCCATTCACTAGTTTGAAATGGAAAGCATATTCTGTCCTCAGCTGTAATCATTAAACTGAAAGTCCATTGAGGAAGTGTGTGAAAAGGCCAAGAATTCCACTCCTTTGTATTGAACTCAAGGTTTTTTAAAAATTTTAATATAATTAAATCCAATGCATATTTCAAATGTACAGTTTTGTCCTTCTAAGAGAATATTTTGCTTCACATATCATTTCAGGTAATTATCATTTATCTAAATTAGCAGCATATCCCAAAGTAATAGGAGATTACATCAGTCATTTCTGTCTTCTGCAAAAGACTTTTGGGTATGATAGGATACATTTTTAGCATATTGCATAGGGAAGGCAGGAATGCTTGGACAGTACTCCAATTTTATGTTCAAATATGAAAGTATTCTGATGGGTCCAAGCCTCTCAGTGGCAATATGCAATATATACAGCTATGGTATGAGATCATATGCAAATCAGTGAGACGAAATATATTGTGTACAAAAGTTGTGGGCAGACTGATGATTAAAAGGTCATGGTACAGCTGATGGACATGGTCAGCCTATCTTGCTTTGCAAAGGATGCTTTTCTAAAAAGTATTTTTCGTATGGCAATTTTCTGAGCTTTTTATTCAGAATCAAACATTTCTAACAGTAGAGAATCAGCCTTTCTTCAGGGAAGCCGTTGGTTATACAAACAATAATGAAGCCCATTGGTGGCAGGTGAAATGATATTTTAGGCAATCAATACCTGTCTTCATTTAAATGATAAATGAGATGTTGACCACTGCCATCAAGGAGAACTGTCTGAGGCAGTACAGCCAGCACGGTGCATGCCTGTGGATGAAGGCCAAACCAGCTTGCACAGGAATGGTGTAATCAATAGCATTACAGTATCTTTAGCAGTGCAGCAGCATATGGGATTCTGTTATTGATTCTTGCTACTTAGCAGTGATAGCTTTTTAATATTGGATATTCACATATGTATTGCCAAAAATATGCTTATAAAAGCTTGTAAAATAGGATGCATATTTAGAGAATCTTTGCAATTGTGATTGTGAAAAACAGCAGTTTTAAATGATTACTACCTTTTAACAAAAATGCATCCTACCACGGTGAAAAAGACTTTTAGAAATATATATATTTTCATTTATTCATTATAATTCTTCTCAATCTAATCTGGGAAAGTCGGAAAGGTATCAGAACATGAGCATGGCATCAGTGAATGTGTAAAAGGGGTGGGGCTTGGATCACATTAAATTGTGGCATTCAATATTTTCCCTGTTTTGTCCCGTCCCCCCTTCCACCTGCCAGTTTGCCTTCTTCTCCCCATGAATACCAAACATTAAAAATACTATCATCTTCTAGGCCTTTCTTTTTAATTCCAGTGATTCTTCACCTTTAAACTAAACTTTAAACTTCCATTGGATTGGATGTTCCTTTGTATGGAGAAATATGGCCATCTTATCCTTTCTTAATACAACAACAGCTGCTATTGAAGAGTTTTCCATTTGTTTATCCTACTTTCCAAAGTATTCCATATTTTAAATATATTAGTATGGCCAATACTAAATCAAAGCTAGCAAATGTTGTATTTAAAAAAATCTGAAAATAGTGAGTTCATAAGCTCTTGGATAATTTCAATATTCTTGCATGGTATCTCTGGATGGAGATCACAAAAATCGCATAAAATTTTAATAGTTTTCTAATCCATACAATCGCATGCCTGCTAGCTGAAAAGTTACAAGTCCTGCCTTAGATTAAAAAGGATATGAAACAAAAGCTTTTCCTGAGAAAGTCTTTATCTATTATATGGTAATCTTATTATTAGAAAGATCGTTCTGTTATTCCTTGAAATATAGTGTAAAATTTCTAAGGATTTATAAAAGAAGGAACTCAGTGAGGTACATTTATTATACTGTGCCTTCCTAATCGTGTTATTTAAAATATACAGAATTCTGATTCAGTGTCAATTTCAGACGTGTACAAATCCATAATTTTATAGCCAATAAGAATTTTACAATTTAAAAAAATCATACAAAACCTAATTTTCTTGATACAGAAATAATTAGGATATTTAATCAAAAGCTATATGAGCTCTTAGGTGCAAATGCCATTCATCCCAATGAAGGGGATAGACAGCAATATAAAACAGCTACAAAACAAAGCCCAGGCTAAATTTGTTTGGCAGTGTTTTTCCATGGTATAAATAATAATAATTTATTTCTTTTGTAAATCAGCCAAATGTACAGTAAATGATTCTCAGATACTTTTACTGTCTGCAACTGGCACTGATATTGGCCACCTAAAATCTGAACTTTTTTTTAAAGGCCTGACATTTCTGTAAAGTGGATCCTACAGAAAACTATAGAAAAACTACAAAACTACAGAAAATCAAAAAAGTAATGAAGGAAAATATTTGTGACAAAAATGGTCCATATTATTCATAATAGTTAAAATTAGAGATTTTATTAGTAGCACACTCATCGAAGCTAATGGCAAAAAGTATCTCCAAAATCCAAATTCATCTTAAAATACCCAGGATAGATAAAAGTGTTTGATTTAGTCTTTACTAATTTTGTACCAATTGAAGAGAATATTTGTAGCTAAGAGTTGAACTGTGAAATCCTTTGTGCTCCTTGACCTTGGTTGTTTTCTTGCAGACATTTCATTACCAAACTAGGTAACATTATCAGTGCTACCACCAAGCTCTGAGAGCACCAAGGACACCACACTTTAATTTTGTCATTACCTTCTTCCCTTGGATTAAACTTCTGTTTATTTCTCAAGTATGCTATCCATGAAGTAGGAATAGTCACGCTACAGTTCATGCAGTTCATCATATTTATAAAAGAATAATCAAGAACAATCCCCAAAAATGAGTCTTATACTTCTTTTTTTCCTGATATTTGAAATAAGTTTCTAATGCACAGGTTTTATGTGTGGCATTGATATGGAATTATAATCTTGTTTAATCATTTAAATTACATTTATTGAATATATTATTTGCCACATTCGAGTTCACTTAGTGGACTAAAAACATCTGTGTCACAATCTATAGCTATTACATGTGGAGCTCAGATTTTCTTTTCTTTTTCATCCACTACTGACTTAATACATTCCTGGAAGACTGAGTTAGTTATGTATTATCAACAGCAGGTGTTCACACAGATAAAAATACTCAAGTATCTACTTAAAGCCCCTTAATTTCTTTGTTCAACAATAAGGTCTACCAAAAGCTAATTTCATTTTACTCCTTTCTTCACTAGTATACTGGAAATTTGGAGAGAGAGAAAACATCTTTCTCTTCAAATACAATAAAGTTAGTACAGTACTTCCATTTTAAGGAAGTTAGTACTTCCTTGAAAAGTGAATAGAGAAATATATTTTATTACTGAGCTAAACGCCAATCCTATTTTTATAGCTTCATCTATCTGTGAGCAGAAATGTGATGGTTTTTTGACAAAATTTTGCTTGAAATGAATCAGTTTACTTTGTAGGTTAAATTTCTTCTGTACCAATTGTCAGTTCTATCACATCAGCACAGAAGTGTTCAACTGAGAGAGAAAGCATTGTTGACTACATTTTTCTACTTCCTTGTTTTCATTTTTCTATCAGTTCATTATTTCAATTTCCAAGCCCTTTTCCTAAATCTTGCCTTTCCCATTCCAGTTATTTCTCTTTCGGTTCTTTTCTCTGAAGATGTATTATTAGCAATAGCACTTAGACTTATATACCGCTTCATAGTGCTTTACAGCCCTCTCTAAGCGGTTTACAGAGTCAGCATATTGCCCCCAACAATCTGGGTCCTCATTTTACCCACCTGGGAAGGATGGAAGGCTGAGTCAACCTATTGCTGGATGTAGGAGAAAATAAATTCAATATTTGTCATTCCGTTCCAAAATCATGTTTGAAACCACCTAGCACAAAAATGTTTCTACTTTTAAATTTGGCACACTCATTATCAAAGGGCACCTTTATATAAAAATTACTGAGTAAAAAATGGGAATTGGGAAGGGCTAATGAAGAATTTATATCTACCCCAAATTGCACAAATCCTTTTGCATGAAGTCTTCTACATCCATGTGTCTAAAATGTAACACTCTTTATTTTTATAAAAAAAGGAAAGTAATGTTTGCAATTTTATCTGGTTCAGTCCAAATTAGTCTTCTAATTCTGAAAAATCAAAACTAACATTCAACAAAAGCCATGGACTGAAATTTGCCAGTATTCATTTTCTCCAGTCAGGCTATTTCATTTGACATACTGTCCTATTCTTTTTGATAAATTAGATATATCAGCATCTCTCTCTCTCTCTCTCTCTCTCTCTCTCTCTCTCTCTCTCTCTCTCTCTCTCTCTCTCTCTCTCTCTCTCTCTCTCTCTCTCTCTCTCTCTCTCTCCCTCTCCCTCTCCCTCTCCCTCTCCCTCTCCCTCTCCCTCTCCCTCTCCCTCTCCCTCTCCCTCCCTCCCTCTCTCCTTCCCTTCCTCCCTTCCTCCCTCCCCCTCCCCTCCCCTCCCCTCTCTCTCCCACTCCCTTTCCCTCTTCCTCTTCCTCTCCCTCCCTTTTTTTGGTTTTAGTTTTACAAATCAAAGTAATAAAAAAATTTCATCTTTAGCTTCAGAATGAGCAAATTAAGATAACCTCTGAAAAGGTCCAAAGTGAATCAACCTATTTTCAACTGAATAAGAGTCTGAACCAGATTTTGAGTTGATGCATTTCGTTAATATTTTGCTGTGAAAACACATTGAAGCTTGATTGACAGGTCCTGATACCCGCAAGCATGTTAATTAATTTAGTAAATAAAAGTCATGGTTGAATGCTGTTGGTAAAAGGTTATTTTCCACTATAGTGAAACATGTTTATATGAGATGACTACATTTTAAAAAATATGTGGTTATTCTAACAAGAAATTGAATTGGATAGACAAGTGTACCACTATTCAAATATTTTCCCAAACTTATCCAGCTCAAAGAAGAATGCCATTTTCTACATCAATAGAGCATGTAATGGTTTGTCATTACAAGTAAAGTTTAATTTACACAAAAACTCACTCCTACTGAGTGCAAGTCTTTTTAGAAGCAATGAATCTCCTTCTCTGTGACATTCTTTATTTGTGTATGATTTTTTTTAACTGCAATCTTTGTGAAAGATTTTTTTGCTAAGAGAGATGCTTGTCTAATAGGATGAATCTATTATTTGTTATTTAAACAGTTTATATGACTTCTTATCTTATAGCAATGCATTTGGTTAGTACACATGGACCAAGCAAGCAACAATAACATTGAACAACCAATATTCCACATACCCAAAATCAGTACTGAAGGAAAAGTCATTTCAAATTTATTACTAAAAAGCAGCAATTAAATTATGATTGCATTATGTTAAATTATAAATATGAATAACTGGTAATGACATCCATTTATTTTGGAACAAATTGATAATTAAATTGAATAGGACCTGTTTGGTTCAATGTTCAAAAAGACACATATATATTTCATAACTTTATATCCAATTTTTCTTTCATGATGGAATGCAAAGCAGCATAATTCACTAATTGGATGCCTTTGTGTTCATTAGACTAATATTTAGTAAAAATAATATCTAATCAATCATCCCTATTAGCTTCATAAATATTATCAGCAAACTGTATGGGGGAAAAACTGTTCTAAAAATTACTGGAATGAATTGAAAGGGTGAATTGAAATGATGAAGAACAAAAGAGAAGTTTAATAATCCTTCAACATTTAACTGAAAATATTCTTCCAGTCAGAGGTGGGTTCCTCCCAGTTCGGACTGGTTCACCCGAACCGGTAGCAACCCGCTGGTGACATCACGATGACATCACGGAGCCAGTTTGGTCGGTGCCGGTCCATGGACGCTGCCATCTTGTTTTTAATTTTTTTTGGATTTTTTTTATTTATTTTTTATTTTTTTGAATTTTTTCAAGGTTTTTTTCTTCTGCGCATGCGCAGAAGCCGGGTTTTCGGCACTGCACATGGGTCGCCATCTTGTTTTTGGCTTTTTTGGGGTGTTTTTTTATTTTTTTGCACTGCGCATGCACCCGCGAAGTGCGTGCGCGGCCACGAGGCGTGGCCACGCAGCACGGGACAAAGCGAACCAGCAGCGAGGTAAGTTAGAACCCACCCCTGCTTCCAGTTTAGAATAGTGATATGCCAAATTACAACTTTAAATCACATCTAAGCTAAATGATCTCCTTTTCAACAATATTTTATTGCTTAATTATTCGTGTCTAACATACTGGTCAGGTGTCTCTCTCAGACTTTTTGCTTTTGTTTTGTTTGTTTGTTTTAATAAAGAGGGCATTCTTTATTCTCATATTATACTGTTACACTTCCCTCATTTCCTTGTAACATTGTGAGGACCAGAATGGGTTCAGTTTATCTTGTGAGAAGAAGATGGATCAAAATGAATCCTATTGTTGTTATGGGAAAATTTCTAAGGTCAGCTCTTACTATATTAAAAATGTTTCCTGGATGCTACATCTGTTTTCCACATTACTCGTATAGAGGGAGTATTTTTTAGAAGAAAGCAGTTTTAACTGCTAGTATGCAAAACAAATTTGACTTACAAACTGGAGTTTTTGCTAATGGTGACAAAGAAAGAGGAACGTCTAATGGTAGAGCAATCGTTATAACCTGTTTCCTCTTTCTGTTGTAGCAACAGCCTCCAGTTTAGAGGTCTGTTCCAATGCCAAAGACAAAATTCTATTCAGCATTAAATCTGACTTGCTGAAACCTCTGTAGGCTTAAGACAATTTGCATGTTTAATAGACATTAAAAAAACACTGATTTTAGTTTGCTTATTTACTTTACCTACAGCTATATCCTCTGGACTCATTCTTCGTCTGTTCTCATCCTGTCAGCAAGTCTTTACAAGTGTTGTAATCAAAGAAATGATCATGATAATTAATTAATTAATTAATTATCATGATCATTTCTTTGATTACAACACTTGTAATCCAGATAAGGAGAAATCTATCATAAATTTTATTGTGAATGAAGTTTTATTTCCAGTGTTTATCACTGAGGTCTAAAAAGTTAGGCTTGTAAAAATGTAAACTGAACAATAACTATGGAAAATCCAGTTCTGTATAATTTCTGTAGAGTTTTGTTGAACCATTAATGACTGTCACTTTGAGAACTTGGTAACATATATTGAAATATGTCAAAAAGGAATGTGCAAAATATTTCTCAGGAAGAAGATTTCAAATTTCATGTCATCTTGTATTGGCACTATGACCCATTCTGTATGTTGCAGAAGTTCATTACAAGTATTTAAATTAATGATTAAAAATTAGTTTAGTTTTTCTGCTTTGTATTTTATTTTTGTTGATAAAAGAAAGTAAATATGTTAAAAAATTAGTTTACCTATGACTATTGGGTGGAATTAACTTGAAAGAAAAATAATAGCAATAGCAATAGCACTTAGACTTATATACCGCTTTACAGTGCTTTACAGCACTCTCTAAGCGGTTCACAGAGTCAGCATATTGCCCCCAACAATCTGGGTCCTCATTTTACCCACCTCAGAAGGATGGAAGGCTGAGTCAACCTTGAGCCGGTGAGATTTGAACCACTGAACTGCTAAACAGTCAGCTGAAGTAGCCTGCAGTACTGCACTCTAACCACTGCGCCACCTCGGCTCTTCCAGAGTTTGTATAACTTGCTCTGAAAATATGCACGGGAAGCTCATAAAAATATTGTAAATAGTTCTATTGACATAACTTAAGTTATGTCAAATGAAATGAAATCCAGTTTAGAATTCCTTTGTGAAGAAAATATAATCTAGATTCCCAAAAGAGCAAAAAAACAAACAAACCCCTCTAACAGGAGTAATGCTGAAAATTGGCATAACATTTGATAAGAATGTTTTATTGTTTAAGATGCTTGTGAAAAGGAAGATTGTGAGTAAATAAAATATTGTACAACATTCAACAACACATGATCAAATAAGAATTGTCACAGATTATCTTTCCCATATGTAGAAATTCATATACATAGGAAAAGCAATGCATTTTTGCCTTAAGCATCTGGCAGATATAAATGCTAAATAACTCTGAACAGAGATAGCTGCCTGCCATTGTGAATCTTTGCATACTGATAGATATAGTCTGTATAACAGTTTATCAAAAGTGGGAAAAGAAAGAATGGCATGTGAGTGGAGTAATCAACTCATTAAAATCTAAAAGAGGACCTCTACTTTCTTTTCTACATAGGTCTAGAGGAGTTGCTATGATACTGTCTCTAGGGACTTGTCTAGTGCTTAAAGTAGGATTTAACAGTAGCATAGCACTTAGACTTACTGTATATACCACTTCACAGTGCTTTACAGCCCTCTCTAAGTGATTTACAGAGTCAGCATATTGTCCCCAACAATCTGGGTCCTCATTTTACTGACTCAGAAGGATGGAAGGCTGAGTCAACCTTGATCCGGTTAGGATCAAACTGTTGGCAGTCAGCAAAATTAGCCTGCAATACTGCATTCTAACCACTGTGCCACCATGGCTCTTAATTTAATCACAGAAGTATAAACAGAATTCTTTCTTAAATACTGTGTAGAATTAGCATAGGATCTACATTAGCCCTACTCCCTACATTTCTTTTCCACAATTGTTTGCATCTTAAGTAAATGTAATATGAAAATTCAAGTGATCATTTAGTAGCATCTATGTCATTGATGTCCTTATTATACAGATGCACCTACTGAAGGACATTCTGTGTGAACTATATAACTTTTACTTCTTTCACACTAGAATAATATAGAAATAACTGAAGAAGAAGGAAAAAGAACCACAACAGCGCAGTACATTTAAGACAGGATTGCTCAATGCAATAATACTGGAATTCTTTTATATCTGTTTTATGCATCTGAAAGAGGCTGTCCCCTTTTTAATTTTTTGTTCATTTAAAAATCTCAAAATGTCATCCATTTGCATCTGCATTCATAAGGTTGATCCAGCATTGTCCTATGTTAAAATGGCACTAATGTTTTAGAACAGCTGCATCATATTATTCCTATAATTAATATATGATATTAGAGCTGAATATTTGTCATCCAGATAATCATAAGTTGTCAGTACCCAAACAGTGCACAACACTACATATTCATTCCTCCCAGAAACAGCCTCCCACCAGGGGTGGGCTTCAAATATTTTATCAAGGGGTTCTCTGCCCAGTTGCTGGGTGGGTGTGGCCATGGTGTGCATGGCCTAGTCGGCCTCCTGCATTACAGTGGATGGCGTTTTTGCCCTCCCCGGGCTCCGGAAGCTTTCCTTGCGTGCCCTGCACTTACCTGCATCCAAAACGTGGCCACGTGGGGACTCCTGGGAGGGGAGGGGTGGGTGGGGCCAGCCAGGAGTGGGATTTGGGGGTTCTCCGAACTGCACAGAATCTTAGCTAGAGGTTCTCCCGAACCCTTGCGAACCCCCAGCAGCCCACTCCTGCCTCCCACTACCACAACAGTGGGGTAGCAGAGCAAGATTTGAGGGGAATATGACTGACTATGCAAGAAAGAAAAAGGCTAGTGTCATGTTGATAAGGACAGCTTTGAAAATAACAAAGGTGACTTCCAAAGAGCAAGGGAGCATGCATACACTGCACCTGGGTTCTTCATTGTAGTTCTGCTCTGCGCATTCAATTTAAAGTGCATTTATGTCATTCATGAAAAACAAACAAAAACAAAACAAAAGGAACCAAGGAAGCTAGCAGCAAACAGAGCCTACATGACTAGAGGCTTTGAAAGAAGCAAAACTATAAAAATACCTCCTATGGACATGTCTTGGTATTTAGCTCATGTTTAAATTGCAAATACAATGGATATTCCATTTTTTGCATGTAATATCCTTGCTGAGAACTGTTGTAATAGCATAGCTACTATTACAAAGGGATGCAAAACAGATTTTGCTACCAATGTTCAGCACCTCTGAGCACTGATGATAGTTCAGTTGCTAAAAGGCAATGCATGTGGCATATTGTCCTCTGAGATAAAAGAAAAATAGGTTAGGACTAAGGTAGAGAGCTGGTGGGCTACCAGTGCAGTCCCTCAGGATCTTACACTTCAGGTAATTGGTTCATTTTGTCTAATGGCATTGCCAGCTGTGTTTATTTGTCATGATGCTCTATCTCTGTCACCTTGCACATGCACACAAAAAGATGAATTATATCTACATACCTTTGGGGACAATACTTAATTAAAAATATTCAGGTGAACAGGAAAAGTAAACTTGTTTCACAACTGAATTCCCTGAGCATAATATAAATGATTCCATTTAAGTGTTAAAGAATGTCCAAGTCATTAATAAAATTTTTGCCTGGTTAAAAGAATAATTGTGTTTGCATTCATTCATTGCAACATTTTTCCTCCAGTATCTGTAGAATGGCAACCCATTTAATACCAGATATTTCTGCTCTGTCATTTTTAATGTTATTATTATTCATGAACTTACTAATCAAGCTCAATTGCTAATGTGACATTCTTAATTGTTTAATGTTTTATTAATATATCATCATGACATATTAATAGTGACCTTTTACAGTTACAATAGTTAAGGCCTTACTGGATTCAACATCATTCCTTTTCCCTTAATAGATTTTGATGTCATTGCCTTAGTAGTAATAATGGAATATCAGAATATGTAAAGGTGACAGAGAATGAAAATTATGAGTACATATCCACTTAGCAGTTACAAATGACAAAGTATAGCTAACAACCTGAAAAACACATAAAGGAGGAATATTTTTTGCATCATGGATTTTTTTTCTGGAACATGATTTTCAGCAGGAAGACTTCAAATTTAATCTAATGATCAGATCCTAATGATCTGCTAAAGCATGATTCACAAAGCAGATTGAAATAAATGTGACATGGCAAAAGGACAGGTCACTAAAACAACCCTAATAAGTGGGTTGCTTACTTAATTACTACAAGGATGCAATCAAATAGGTCTGCATTATTAGTAGGAAAGCATACAATCTGAGCCATGTTTTGTGGTCATAAATATTATATTCTGCTCTGTTATCCATTTCAATAATTTTTCTTTTTTTTTATCATGATACAAATGTACCCCTAACCATAACCCTAACTCTCTTCTGATATTTAGATACTTACAAATAACTTTTTAAAAAAATCTTTAATTCTTTTTTTTTTTTTTGCAATTTCAGATATCTGTTATCACCCATTTCAAAAGTTTTATCTCCTCAGATTTTTCTTTCGTAACTCTCTCCTCCAGGAAGTATGCCACTTACATTATGTATCTCTGCATCAGAGGTGGGTTCCTCCCAGTTCGGAGGAACACTGAGCGAACCGGCAGCAAAGAAAACCAGAACCCACCCCTGCTCTGCATAAAGGAATATGATTATGGCACAGTATTATTCCAGACACAACTGGTTAAGTACTGGAAAGAGAAGACTAAATTAATTGAGGTTCTTTTACAAATTTTTATGGTATCAGCAATTAGATCTGATTAGAATCTCAATTAGGCCTATGACATTTATAATGCATCTAAGATTTGTGATAAATCTTTAATGAGAGTTATGGACATAATTTGTCTGACAAATATACAATAATAAATAAAAAAAGAGAAAAGATAGTCCTCACAAAGTTTTTAGAAACTTATTTTTTTGTTTTTCACTTCAACATTTGTATTTCTAATTTTTTTATACATAGTGTGAAATTTCTGTCCATTTCTTAACTAATAAATTATATTATTTGAGTTATCTTTTTTCCCCCAGAGGTTTCCTTAATTAACTTCCTTAAGCTAAGCTAAGTAAGTGCTAATATGCTTTCTTTTCGAATTGAATCACTGTTTAAGTGAAGCAATTAACAGTTTTTCATAGGCATAATCATAGAGGAGTATGAAATAAAACTATATTGAGTTTAGAGGAGAACAATGTCATAAACTATGTCTTCTAATGACTCAACAATATTTATGTACCAATATCAGGAGAATAGTAACACAGAGTTGTATCACATCCCACACACATTACACACATTACACACACAAACACATGGACATGCAGATACAAATATTCATACACAAAGACAGAATTTGGAAACACATGACATTGTTGGAAGATAAAAGTTCTTTTTCTGACAACTTTATATTAAATTAGTTTAAATTACTGCAAAATCTTTATTGTATAGGATCTCATATATCACCTAATATGAAGGAACAGAAAACATGAAACATCTGCAAGAGGAAAAGTAAGCTCAGGGAACATTCATTCAACAAATGAAACCTGCGTTAGGTATATAACTCTTATATACTCAATATATATTCTCAATATATATTATTTAAATATATCAATAATAATAATTCAGTATAACTATTGAGACCTACATGTTTGTGAGTGTAAAAAGAAAAGTGGTCAATTTCCAAGAAATGGAGAAATTTCCAAGCAGTGAGGATTAGGATGTTTAAGGAATGAAGAAACAGTCAAAATTATTGAAAAGGAGCTTTCTAAATGAAGGTTTTAACAAAAAACATGAGGATCAAAGAGTGAAAAGATTTATGGGGGAAACGGTTTTAAGATTGAGAAAAATAAAATATTGTGATTAGTGTGAATAGTAGTTTCCCCCCCAAAAAACAATTATGTTAAGACAGGGACTGAAATGAATAAGAATATGCTGACATTGGAGAATTTACAATTATCATTGTTAGGGAAGATTTCTGTGATTAAAAATGAATGTATTACCTAGAATTTGTATTTGTTTCAAATAATGCCTATTTTGACAATTTATGTACAATTTAGGCAATGGCAGATATATCTAGGTTTGTTAGGCAAGGGAGAAAGTCAAGGGTTAAATGTAAAATCTTCCGCGATGCAAAGGAACAAGAAAGACTAGTACTGCCCAATTCAAAGTTATGTTTTGCAGCCTGCTGCTTGGATTGGATGAAGATGTTGGGGGGGCAGGTCTGAAAAATCAGAGAATTTTAGAACTAAAATAGTGCACCCTAAGGTTTGGATGGCATGGCTTTCCATGGTACAATAAATTTAGGGTTAATGTAGATTAACATCTCAGAAACAATACATTATAGTGGATGTTATCCCTAAACTGAACTCGAAGTTAAAAGAATTTTTCTTGTTGTTACATTTAATGCTTTTTTAATAGAATGAATTTAAACTAAGAATCAGAATACGACAGTAAAATTATCTTTCTCTCCTACAAGGCAGAGGATTCCCATTAGAACTACTGTATCTATTATTTAGAAAAGATTTTGTTATGGCATAAAATATAGAAAAATCTTTAAGTCTAAAAGTATTTGCAGCACCGCATATTTAAAGGAGTAATACATTTGGAAAAATTCAGAGATCTTAGTAACATGTTCTCATCTACAAATATTCTCTGTTTCTTCTTGAAGGCTTTTCTACATATCTCAGCACTCTGTTCTCATTTTCAAAAACTAAAATAGGCCCAGCAGAGATTATACTACCTGAGACCTCTCAGGAAACAACAACTGAATGAAAAACTGCTGGTGGCCTTCTACTGCTGCACCATAGAGAGTATTTTAACTTACTGCATCTGTGTATGGTTTGCCAATTGCACAGTGGCAGATAGGACAGCACTCCAGAGGGTAAACATCATTGCCCAGGGGATCATTGGTTGCCCTCTCCCCTCTTTGGAATATAGCTCCCGCTGACTTAAGAAAGTTCAAAACATTCTTAAAGAACCATCTCATCCTGGGCACTCTTTTTTTGAACTATTACCATCTGGCAGACGGTACAGGATAATAAAAACAAGGACAAATAGGTGTCAGCGTTCCAATAAACATCCCCAACAAAACAAAACTCTGAGACTAGAAGTTCCTCAAAGTTCCAATTTATTAGAGATGCCATGTTGGCAACATCTGGAAAAACCCGAATCTAAAAGCTTCCAGGTTTTCCCCACCCAAACAAAAGTTCAAGTCCCTGCCCAGCACCCACATGTCCATCACACAATCCAATCAGGTACCATCCGAACTGAAGATGCCTCCCCGTCACTTCCTCGCAGCTGCCGGCCACAGCGGCCTTGACTTTCTGGAAAGAATGTTATTTAGACTACTACATATCACCTACTCCATATAATCCCCCCTCCCATTTTCCCACAAAAGAAAGCAGGCCTGAATACGAAAAGGTAAAAGATGGCTTCCAGGCCTGACAATAGGCTGAAAAACAGCTTCTATCCCAGGGCAATAACTATATTGAATTCTACGGTATAGTGCAATATCGGGTTTTCAATTTCAATTATACAGAATGTAAAGGATGTATGTTTGTGTTTTTATTTTATTTTTTTAGTTACAATGTACACTGAAGATGGCATTTAATTTCATTGTACCATGTGCAATGACAATAAAAGTAAAGTAAAGTAAAGTAAAGTAAACTGGAACCTAAGGAATTACAAAATGCCCATTTTATTACATGAATACATTTGAAACTTTTTGAAGATGTTTTGGTCTTCATACAAATGTAGATCACACATTGTATTCATGGGTCAGAGCTTTGGTGGAGAGGGGAATGTCCATTAATAACTTATAGTTTTTGTGAACATTAATATCTCACATCTTTCACTCTCATTCACCCACATACACAAAACATATTTTACACTGAAACATACTATTTTGGGGGAAATTAAATTTAAAAAATGTGACCTTTTATCGTTTGCATTAAGAACAATCTCTTCCATGGTATAAATCTACATAAGTTCTTCCTATAATAGTAACTGGAAAAGAATTGTGAGAACTGGATCTTAGTAAATGAAACAATAGAGTATACTTTAGATTCCAGAAATATCAAAAGCTCTGTCATATGTTCCGAAAGCCATAAATTATTGTGCAATAAAGGTGTAGGTTATAGAAATCACACCTTCTAAGTATTTGACAGACATGATTTATTGAGGATGAAAATATCATTCTTTGTCCAGGCAGTGCATTCACAGTGTTACATGTAGGTCCTTTCTAGAAGGTATCTTGATTGTGCAAGTTCACAGGTTCAATGGGCTCATAGATGAAACTCAAGGTTCCATTCAGAGTTCTCTTTTAAAGTGTTTGCAACATTGCAGCCCTATGCACTTTAGGTGGGGGAAAGAAAAATTTTAAATGATCAATGTGTTTTCTAAACATAATTTCTTTGGATTCATTAAATAGTGAACACAAGTAACCAGCATGATTCTCACACCAATTCAGTCCCTTTTGTTTAGTTTCCTGACGGTGGGCAAATTATTCCACAATTAATGTAACTGAACTATATCAACAGAAACCTTGTGGCAGAAACCTTCATTCCTATTCTATAGGTAAAAAGTATTTGCTTCATAGGGTTGTTGGCAAAAATGCTAGTGAAAAAAATATACTAGACACAATAAATAATGTGGTTTACAAGGTATAGAATTCCAGCACTTAGAAATATTTTACTAATTTTATAAAATCCTTGGAATAACCTATTCAAGTGACCACATTTGAGAATTCTTGGCCATAAATGAGCAGATTTCAGGCCACAAACTGGATTTTTCTCTTTAAAATATTATTTACAAGAAGATACTAATTTAGAGAAAGAAGTAAAGAAGTATTTTACATTTTTCTCCATTTGTGAGAACTAAAAATGCATACTGAATAAAATTGGGTTTGAGTTAAAAGAACAATAAAAAGCAGAGGAAGCATCTTCATCCCACCAACCACCCCCAAGGTTGTATGACACTCTTAGATATCCCATAATAGTTGGCAGAGCCAGGTCTTGACATTGGGTTTCTACCAAGATGAGGGTACTGATTAGATGAAAATAGGAAAAATCCCCTCCCATCAGCACTGGATCATGCCACATGGATCTTTGCTCAGCACATTTCAATTACAGCATGGCCAAGAAGTTAGGGATATAATGGACTTTCAGGTAGCAGACAAATCAGTCAAACATGGATCTGCTTTGTCCTTTCCTTTTAACAGATGTTCTTTTCCTAGTAGGAAAACAGAAAAACGAAATAAATGGCAGAGAAACATAAGAGAAGTACAGATGGAAGCCAATTACATTTTGAATTCGTGTGAAAGTCCATGAATATGTCAGGTGGCTGGCTTCATAAAAAGCCTAATCAGGAATTAACCACATGCATAAATTTGGAGCTAGCTGCAGCTTTACTGTTTACAGATTTATTAATTTGAATGCTACTTCTTGGAATCAGTAATTTTTTTATGCTAATAATGTCCCACATTAAGCCAGGTAGGCTACAGAGGTTTGGTGTGTGAGAGAGAGAGTGGTGTTCTTCGAGTCCTAAATAACCATGTTCACCCAAGGTGGCATTTGGTTGTCAGTGACCTGGAAAGATACTAAAAGCTTCCAGAGTATGGGATTTTCAGCAATGATAAATGCGAGAAGAGGGCTTGCAGTTTGACTTCTAGTTGATTTGAGACTTGTGATTTCTTGGATTTTCCAAGCTGTTACTTCACAGTTATGTACAACCTAGTATTGACAAACTTCTTAATGCTAGGTTTTCAAATTAATGTGGCAGATTCATTTATCACAGAGAAGAAATATAATCCAAAATGTTCAGACTCAAGATATCCAAAGCTTATGATTTATTTGAGAGATTCTCTTCAAACAACTTTAAATCCTAAGTGCTGCCTCCTTTCAAAACTATATAGCGTGTGGTTGCAGTTTTTTTATTATATAGGTCAATCTATCCTGTTTAGCAAACTAAAGACCGACTTATAATTAATTCATTTTGGCAATGCAGCTACATTCCAGATATAATAAACCCTTAAGATTAATACAATAAACAGTGATCCTCTACAGCCTTTATTTTTAATATTGCTATCTTGATTGTTAGGTATTTGATTGATAGGTAAACAAAATAAATATTATTAAGTATTGTGCTGAAGATTACCTCTTGAGATAAGCTGTTTAGCTGCTTGAACTTTTTCACAAGGAAAAAAGGATTGTGTAGCTGTAAACCTTCTATATTTTATACATCGAAGATAGCACATTGTCAATTCTGAGAGCTTTTGGAGAAGGCAAACATTGGAGATTTTTTTCCCTCCAAGTACTCCACTTGGTGTAAAGCAGTCAGTGCAATATGGTATCTTTTAGATAACACACCTCCAAACAACTCAGCCCAGGAAGTAACACTATTAAAATTTCTTCCTCTTTTTTTTTTTTTTTTTGTATTTTAATTGCCCATAAGGCAGTATAGCTTGTGGAAACCCTATCTCAAACACCCACTGATATTCATAGATTAGCATACATTATGAGAGAGGCAAGTACTGGTAGTGATGTACCTTAGGTTTTGTCCTGAGGCCAGAGCTCTCCTACATATTTAGAAATGATTTAAAGGAGGAGATCTAAGGGATTGAATTTTCAGAATACACAAAGTTTGGGAGTATTGCTACACCTCAGAAGAAAGGCTCAAGGTCAGCAGATGACGTATCTCCAAAGAGTGGTGATGACATTGAAAAGTCACTACACTGTGAATCCAAACCAGTGGAGCATCTCTGGATAACAAGAAGCCAAAGAGATCATCCTTTGTGCTCTGAAAGGCAGCTTCTAGGAAAGAAACCTGCAGAGACTCTACAAGTGACTAATGATTAAAAATGCCAGAAGCCAAGGGAGAAGGATCATCCTTGCAGCCTCAGAATAGCCTGTAATGGACACTGGGTCTAACTTAATTCCACTTTTTAAAACACATGTGCATTCTAATTACTTCAAAAGCTGCAGAGGTACAAAAGCAGACAGGGTGCACAGAACCACCACAAAATATGTAAAGATTAAAAAAAGTTTCAAAAGACTTATCTACACATTCTGTTAAAATGTTGGCAAAAGATGTTGGCAAAAATGTTGACAAAAAATTTCAAGTACTGTAATTTCTTTGGGCAAATTTCTTTGCCCAAAGAAACACCTATTTGAAGGTTGCCTGCAAGGAAAGAACACAAAATAGACTTGTTTGATCAGGGGTAAAATAATGAGTTTCATCAAAGACTGAAAACCCATGATGGACTTTTTGCTGAAAATGGTTAGAAATGACCTTTTTTAAAGATCAGATAAGTGGTATTTGTTTTTGTTAATTAAAATGGTTAAATATGAGAAGAGAGGAAATATGTATGATGTTTGAAAGGGAGAAAATAAACTTCTTTATAACCAGTATATAAAGATCAGAAGCAGCTCTTTTTTCTAATATATTTTACTTTTTTTCTTTCCTGTACTTTTTCTTTCATCTTTTTTCTTAACTCTTTATTTTATATTTGTTCATGTTACTTTTATGCAAATAAAACATTTTCAATAAAAATAAAAGAGAGGGGGCCCTCAAGGTAAAAAGGAACATTGTTACATTTAAATATTTCCCTCTATCTAAATAAATGTTATTTGGTGCTGAAAAATGTAAGTTTCTGCACTTAGGTAGGATAAATCAGATGCACAAGTTAAGCTGTGGCTGTCTCAGCAGAAGTACTTGTGAGAAGGACCTGCATGTCCTGGTAGATCACAAATTAGGAATTCACTATGGGTATGCTAATGCAACTTTGGGCTGCATCAACATCGGTATAACACCAAAATCATGGTAATGATAATTCCATTGTAATTTACACTAATAAGTGTAAATTACAATGGAATTGTAAGTCTGTACCTGGAACACTGTGTTCTATTTTAGTTTGCAAGCAAGAACGATGTTGAGAAACTGGAACGAGTGAATTGGAAAGAACGACAAAAATATGAGGACCATGAAGACTAAATACTATGAAGATTGGTTAAAAGAACTGAGTATGTAAAGAAGAGGAGCTAAGGGGAGACACTAACAATTATCTAATACTTGAAGGGCTGTCATAAGGAAGAGGGTGTGGATTTATTCTCTGAAATGCCAAAGAATAGGAAAAAGAACCAAATGGGTGGAATCTGTATGCAAAGAAAGCCAACTTGAGGTAAAAAAGAATTTGCTAACCATAACAGCTATTCAGCAGTGGAGAAGCTGGGCTCAAGAAATAATGGTTCTAACACTACTAGAAGTTTTCAAAGAAAGATTGGCACCCAATTTATCAGGATGATCTGAGGTTTACTGTCCTGGGCAAGGGGTTGAATTATAACACATTGAAGCCTATGGAAGACAGGCAATGACAGCTGTTACCTCAAAGAAAGAAGTGTGGCCAATGTACGCAGATCCAAAGAGTTTCTGGAAAGGTAATTTTGAGGTCTCAAGGCTTTTACCCTGTAAAGACTTTCTGACTGCTATAGATGCTAATTGTGATTTATGGAAATTATAATACAGTACCATTGAAAATGCCAGTTTGTGGAAAGATCATTTGTATAAACTATCTACATATAATTATTACACCCAGGTTTTTCAGAGTATGGATGATGCATAGTGATCCTATTGTATTTGTTTATACATTCAAATGTCCTAGTTAAATAAGAACATAACAATAGGAAGCTCAAGGATAGAAACTACAATTCTGATTCTTCTGAAAATATTTATTTACATATCTAACTAATGTCTTCATAATTCTGGAGATTTATGTGGAAGTTCACAATAAAGGATTTATATATGGCCTGCTCCTAACGACAAATCTGCATCGACATACTGTAACATATAATTTTATGACATTATAGATGTAAACTATTTTGAAAAATGTATATTAAAAAGGTACATATAAGAAAATTGCTTGAAAAAAATGGGCATACTGGGACAAGTGTGGACAGTGTAGTAACAACTAAGAGAAAAAAATGGCACATTTCCTCAATTGTCTTTGTTAAGTAATCTTGTAAAGTTTTCCTCAACATGAAATATTGTACTCAATGTATTTTGATCCCAGATAATTATATAAAGGATTGTTTTCTCCATTGAAATGTTATAAATATGTATCTGGGATTATAAATATAATATAATCATATATTATAATATAACTAATAGTATTCATATTAATTAATACTATGAATATATATCACCCATGAATATAGTAGGGCAGAAGTATACTGCTTCTCATTGTTTTGAATAATTGTGCATGTAAGAGTAAGTTTATGGAATCAAAATCATCCAGGGCAATATTCAAATAATGTGGAAATAATGCATAAGATGAAAAACTCAAATTATAAATGGAAATAAATTGCACTGAATGCAGTTATGCTTATTTCTGCATAAATATTGATCAAGCCGGGTAGGTTGTGAGGCTGAAATCCTTCAATTAATCAATTAATTAGATCTAAATCAGTGAAATCAACTTCTGAACTTGGTAGGAAGAATGAGTTGCTTGTATGCAATTTGTACAGCAACTTAACAAATTATAGTGATTGCATTAGTAATGTGCTTTATTCATTTTTCATAACCGTCTGTTGGAAGTCTATCAATTCATTTTCACAGGAATATTGAGAAAGTTTAATATATGCATGTTTATTGTTCCAAGTTCCACATTCTGAAACAATTTTCTGTAAGTAGCATATCTGGATACACATCGTTATTTTTAAATCACACTGGTTTACCTGACAATAATTTCAACTGTGTGTTGCTTTGGTAAGTGTGGAGTTGACTCATCACAATCAGAAATAATTCATGACAAATAGGCATAACATTGCAGAGGTACAGAAAGTGTAAAGGATGTGATGTAGTTTGAACACTGCAATCAGGCAGGTAAACACTTGAAGAAACCCAAGAAAACACTAGGATTAAAAAAGATAGAAATGAAGGGGATATGTCAAGAAAGCCATAAATCAGATGGGTTTATGGGTTAATTCTGCACAGATTAGAAATTGGAAATTCTCTATCCTCACCACAAAGAGAATGGTTAGCATTCAAATGAACGTGCACAATCTAGATTTTTACTGCCTCGTTAATATTTTATATCCCATATCCCCTAAAGGTTGTCCTTCTGTAAGTGTATCTCATATTTATAAAACTGAAATTGATAACAGAACAATAATAACAAAGAATAGAGGGTTTTCCAGGAAAGCCTTCTTGCTCTTTGATGGAACACAGAAATTTACCACATACTACAGCAAGAGGTACAATTTAATGATCTGCTACACTATAAAATGTATTGAGCCAGGTTTTGTGCTTGATATTTTTACTGTCCTTTAGGGCCAGGAAAGGAAAGAAAATAAGATTTAGTGTTTTGAAAATAAATGTGATATCCTTTTTACATGAGAGACTCTTCAATTGCCTGCCTATCATAAGCAACTAGATTTCAGTGTTAAATCAGTACTTAGGTCATATAAAGATCAATCTAATACAAAGGAAACACTGAAGCACAATATTATGGCAGTTGGTGATTAGGAAATCATAGAGTTACAGCATCTCCTTGAAAGAAGACAAAGACATGAAATTTTGGGAGGCATTTCAGTCAACTTCTCTATTTTGTTTTCCTGTCTCAAAACTGAATTCTGATGTTTGGTTTGGTTTGGTTTGGTTTGGTTTGGTTTGGTTTGGTTTGCTTTGGTTTGGTTTGGTTTGGTTTGGTTTGGTTTGAGCTATGCTATGCGTTGGTTAGACAGCTTTTAAAACTTGCTTTTTTTTGGTTTGCTTTGCTTTGCTTTGCTTTGCTTTGGTTTGGTTTGCTTTGCTTTGCTTTGCTTTGCTTTGCTTTGCTTTGCTTTGCTTTGCTTTGCTTTGGTTGGACTACCTTGAATATTTCAGTGTCAATATTTTATATGCAGAGGAATGCAGTTTTATTTTTTTATTTTTTATTTTTTTTAAATTTAATGCAGTTTTAAATTCAGGAATAAAAATCTATGTCTCTTGATGCAATTCCATGTAGCTACTTTTTATGTTGCCAGTGTGTTGTAGCTGTTTATCTAGCATGAGTTATGCATTTTGCTTATCACAGATATTATTCACTAACCATTACATTAATTGCTTTCAAACAGTTCTGCATGGTAAATTATTGCAATGGAGATAAACAATGTGTGAGGTTCATACATATTTGTATACAAGAAATATATTTATAGATTCACACTGCTTGCTGTGCCATAATCAATTTAATATGTTTTGTTAAATAAACCAAAATCAGCTGGTTCCTATAGTATGCAAAGCCCAAACTACACAAGTTCCCTTATAGCTTTGCATAATGTGACATTCCAGCATGTGTTACACAGCTAGCCAAAGACAGTTAACCAAGGAATTTAATTTACTTTGTTGATCATAGTGGTGTTCTAATTTAGAATACAGTACATCTAATAGGAGAGAACATCTATTTTATAACTCAGTGCTAAATAGTGGAGATCTTGGTGTTCTCGGACCTTGCTTGTCTGCTTGCAGACTGCCATAGTGTGATTCCCCTCCCCCCTGGACTGGAGATATATGGTGGCAATTGACACACAACAAGATAGTGGAGATCTTTATGCTTTTTAGTATATACTAGTGTTTCTCAATCTTGGCAATTTTAAGATATGTGGACTTCAACTCCCAGAATTCCCAGCCAGCATGCTAGGAAGGTTGAAAAATCCAACTGTAATACAGTGATATTATTTATAGTAGGTATTTACAAAAGGTATACATGATATTGGTATTCGTCAGGTGTCAGGTTTCCTTCTAAATCTCACTCCCAGAATTTCTCCCTCTGTATCTCTTCTGCATTATCCTCCATTGCTAGGCTTGACAAGTGAATGAAATGGCCTGGAATTTACTATTACATGTTCAGCAAGGCTTGACTTTCTCCTGTTCAAACACTATTGCTTCTCCATTGGGGAAAGAACCTATCAGCTTTTTCTGTCCAATCCTTACCCAGAGACTTGCATTTCACTACAAATAGCTGATCACCTACTTCTCTTTTTGTGTGAAGCTCTTGTCTCTTTGCGTCTTCTCTTTCCCAGGGAAGCTATCCCTGAACTTTCCTTCTTATTTCCCAACTGGCAACCAACAGCTACTCTGCAAATTTAACTTCTCTCTACAAGTTTTCCCTCCAATCACTCCATGTACTCCATTCAGAGACTTCCCCTCTCCTCTCCTCTCCTCTCCTCTCCTCTCCTCTCTCTCCTCTCCTCTCTCTCCTCTCTCCACTCTGTCCAATTTTTAATCAGATCAGAGGTGTGTGCCCCAACAATTGAAGAAGGGCATATCCTCCTTCAAGATTATAGTTCCCCAACACTTACTGTGTATACTAGGCAGAAACAATGGGATTGCTATCTTGACATCTCACATGCCTGGCCAACAGCTAGGTCACCTCATTAGTCTTCATATCAGTGCAGTTGCCTTCCAAGGCCAGAATTTAGGTTTTTTCCCGCATTACTCACACTAGCAGAAGAGCAGCCACACCAGCAGAACAGCAGCCCATGCCAGGCCACTAAAAACCCCAGTCAGGGAGATATTTCATTACCCAACTAGATAACATCAGTAGTGTTGAGCGTAGGCTTTGCGACCTCTTTATATACAGTAGCTTGTCCTGCCAGTTTTGGTAGGGATGCAATTTCCTCTTTGGTAGTTCTTTGAATAGGATATTTCACTAAGTAAATTCCCTCTTCATTTTTCTTTCATTAGTTCATTTTTTGTGAGACTCACATGCAATTTCAGATTTCTCTCCCACATTTTTCTCTGCCTTCCTGCCTCCCTACCCTTTTTTTTTTATCAATATTCTCACTTAAACTAGTCATTTTGTAGTTTCCACCCCCCCCCCCCCCAGGAATTCTCTGAAGCAAATTATTATTGTTGTAATTATGCTAGTGGTGGATTCAAAATAATACAGTATTAAAGAGCCATTACTGAAGGGAATAAATTGACATGAATTGGCATTCCAAACGGGGCATGCATTTGTATGTATGTATTCTTCTATATATATGCTTTCCTACAAATAATATCTAATCTAAATGGGCCACTGTAAGTTCGATTTGTCATTCATTGTAAAATGAATTAATGCATGTGACTAACATTTCTGTTATCTCTTTGCTAAAAGAGTTTTTGGCAGAAACAAATCATCTTACTCCCTGACCCCTGACTCTGATACATCCCAAAAAAGTAGCTGGCTTCAAGGAATCCATAACTGGAGTCAAAGAGTCTAGGACCTGCGGAGGCTGAGATCACAGCATCACTGACGACCTGACTATGGGTGACAGTTCAAAGCAAGATAGCTAATAGGCATAAAACTTAGGAGAAAGTCCTTGCTAGAAAATAACTAGTTTTATCTGGCAATATTTGATAGCTCACAGTTGGTGCTTAGAAAGCAGGAACATAACATCTTCAATTTGTAACATATTAGTGTTAATCTCCCACTAGTCCAGCTACCTTAGCTTGCACACATTTTGCACTATTTGTGGAGACTTAGGAAGAAAAGAATTTATAACATTTAAACATACATTTCTTAGTCTGATGAGAGTACATCCTGGATTCATCCATTAGGATTGTTTGGCAATACCACAAAAATGTCTTTTTGTTGTCTTCTTCTCAATTGCTTGTTTAATTTTGCTTCCTAGCACAGCCTAGAATCCTGGGGTTACCTAAGAGTCTTCATCCAAGTAATAAGTAGGTTTTATCCTACTTAGCTATTTGAGATAAAGCAGGATATTAATTATTAAAGCAACAATGAATAACAGAATAACAGAGTTAGAAGGAAACTTGGAGGTTTTCTAGTCCAACCCCCTGTTCAAGCAGGAACATTTGAGACAAATGGTGTCCAATCTCTTTTTAAAAAACCCAGTGTTGGAGCACCCACAACTTCTGGAAGCAAGTCATTCCACTAATTACATATACATACATTTTTCATATGATTAGGAATTAGTGATAATTAAGAAATTTAAAACTCTGATCTGAGAGAAAGTTAAGAAATTGAGTGATTTTCAAAAGGATGTATTCACATATCCTACCAGGAATACTTCCTGCATCTGAGCAAGCTATTAATTTCTTCCAGACTTTCACTTTCAGGGACCAAAATTGGGTTTAGATCTGGAGGAATTAGCATTATTATACTTTATTATTTAAAACACAAAAGTATTCCCTGCAGACACAATATACCAAGTGCCACCCTTAAGTTTATAACACAGTTTATCATTTTATACAATGAGCTGCAGGAACTGTCTGCTTTCATTTGCATGTGAATATTTCACATCACTACATCATATTTAGAATCCACAATGATGCTGTTCAGTTGCTTCATTTTTTCTTCACTATAGAGATGATTTTCTACAACTATTTAGTTCTGATTCTTATAACATGTCTCGAATGACTCCCACCGCTGTAGGACTACCATTTTAGCCTCAAAAAACAGCAGAACCTAATGAACAAAGCCGACAGGCCAGAATTTTTTTCTTATTGATTAGCAACACTTTAGTTTACTTAAAATTTATAAATGAGTAACAAAGAAGCTGTCTAATTGAAATATATTTTGAAGCAGTGGTGTCTATAGATCTTGCTTTTTAAAAAAATCTGATATTGTGCAATTGAAGTTCTAGCTGTTTTTATGAGTGTTCACATGAGAAATAAATTAAAAAACAGGCAGCTTCAATAGTAACAATGAAGTAGCAATGAAGAAAGATAAAAGATGGCTTGACTTTACAAGAATTAAAAAAAAAAAATAGCCAAAGTAGGAGCTTGATCAGGAAGGCTTAAATGGAAGCCTAGAAAAATAGGAACGAAATAAGAGCCTCAGATAAAGATTTGTGTATTATGAAATGGAATACAAATATTTATCTAATAGGACTTATGAAAAATCCAAAATACCACTGGCTCAGAAACATCATGTCTTCCATTTTGTAAATATTAAGGTAAATAAATTAAATAAGCCTGCACTCTTAGTATGTGAAGGCAAATATGTCCATTAGATATAAATTAGACTGATTAGCAACATAATATGGCATGGCTGGTTGCCATGACAAGAAGCTATATGGTTGGCTTAAAATTGTACTCATAAGTTGCTCATTAATGGGTTCTCATCAAATTACATCAAGAAATTGAGGTAGTGCTATAAGATTCTGCCTTTGACCTGTTACTCTTGGGGATGAAATAATAGCAAAATCACTTGGAAGAAAAAGTAGAGAATATTTATCAAAGTTATAGATGACGTGTTGAATTGGATACTTACTGGAATATAGAAATAAAATTTAAAGCAAGTATAATTGGAAATGGGATGAAAGTAATAGAGTGAAACTTAATGGAAAGAATTGCAAATTTCCTCACTTAGGAAGCTGAAATCAAATGCACAGGTATAGTAGCATGGAGAATATTTATCTTAATAACAGTAGTTATTTAAAAGACCTTGAATTAGTAGTTGATTATTACAAAACAGCAGCATGATATGGCTGTTAAAAAAGACAACTACAATTTTAGACTACATCAAATACAAATAACAAATAATAATAGCGCCACTTTATTCTGCATTGGTCAGACTCCCACATTGTGTAATGTGTCCAGCTCTTGCACCACAATTTAAGAAGTCCTGATATAAATAGGAACAGGTTAAGTGAAGGACAAGAGAGATAAGCAAAGAACTAGAAACAAAGTATTGCAAGAGAGTAAAGGTTTATGGATATTTAGGTTTGAGATAAGATTCAGAGGGGATATTATCACCCTTTTAAAGTGCTTGAAGTATGTTATACAAATGAAGCTAAAAATTTATTCACAATTATCTCAGGAGAAAGGATATGAAAAAATGAGTTTAAGTTTGGAGATGAGAGTATCAGTTGAATGTTAGGAAACATTACCTAAACTACCTAAATTTATATTCCTTCCATTCCCCAGCATCCAGTCAGAGCTGAAGAAACTTCTTGGATGTGAAGCAAAACATCTTCAAAGAAAAACAAGAAAGTCCAGCTTCCTCTTGAAAAAGCATCTTTGGGACAACCATGACCTGGATGACTGAGAATCTCCATAGACAATCAAACTGGTGATTTTTTACATGCTTAATTGGGAAAGCTCTTCCAAATGGAAAATTCAATTTACTACTGAAAATAGAACTACATTTTACATAACATCTTTAATTGTATATTATCTATATTTTTCCCTATATAGATTAGTACTTCTTGTTACTTCTGTCACATTTTCTAATTATTTATACCTTCATATGGTGCGGGTGGTTTGCAAGCTGTATTATAGTTCAGAACTTTTTCAAGGATTATCTAGCCAAGCTTTCCTTAAAAGTTACTTTTTTACTACTTTTACTAATTCTTCATTTACCATCTCATCATGCTGCTATTTAATAATTCATCATATTTGGCTATGCTAATTGGGCCTCTTGTGGGTAGCTCAAATATGGGATCACAGGATTCAGTCTACTAAAGTAACAGCAATAAGAAGAGCAACTATCATAACAATAATGATAATTCTCAGCGAGTTTTCTTCCAGAAAATTCTGTAAATGAAATGTAACTAGGCTAGAATGAGCAAAGTGAATATGAATTTATAGAACAAATGATGGATTAACTGACCTTTGACACGTAGAAGGAAAGTGACGGTAATAGATGGTTAACATTTAATTTAGCTATTTTGCAGATTAAAACAGATATAAATGAAAATTATTCTGATTCATATCCTAACTGTTGAATCTCAGCTGAAAATGAAGCCACAGTTTCTCATCAATGCAACTGCATGCTTCATTTGGCAGAAAAATCTAATCCTGCTTGGCAATACGTTAAAATGGCAAGAAAAGGTCAAGCCTGCTTCCCTTATGTTTTATTTTATTTGTTTTTGTAAAAAGCAGGCTGTATATGAGGGGAACAGCATCTGTCAGACTTGCATTGCCATCTGGTGAGCAAATTTTGCAAAGCAAGCTGGTGCAGTTGAAATTTGTAATTTAAATGCAGTGGAAAAATAAGAATACAGCATAACAAACTTGGTAGGAACCTTGCAGGTCTTCTAGTCCAACCACCTGCTACATCATTCCAAACAAGTGGCTGGAAAACAAGCCATTTAAAAACCTCCAGTGATGAAGCACCCACAACTTCTGGAGGCAAACTGGTTAATTGTTCTCACTGTCAGGAAATTTCTCCTTATTTTGTGTTGGATCTCTCCTTGATAACTTTCCTTCTGTTACTTTTTGTCCTGCCCTCAGGTGCTTTAGAGAATAGGTTGACCCCTCTTCCCTGTGACAGCCCCTCAAATATTAAAATATTACTATCATAAAGGAGAATATTTGTAACTCAGGGTTAAAATGAGGGGCCCTTGGTGCTCTCTGAGCTTGGTTGTTTTCTTGCAAACATTTTATTATCCAAACTAGTTAATGTCATCAGTGCTAGTAAGGAATAGGGTTTGCACTCAGTTTATATTCTAGAAGCTTTGCCTTGGGGTGTCCTTTGCCCTGAACAGCAAAAAAAGGAAACTGAGCATCTATACAACATAGATGGATATCCATGCAACTTTATCAAGAAGTGCCTCGCCACTCAACCCAATATAGTACAACCAACACAAGCCCTAAAAAGAATAACATTGTCATACATCAAGAACATCTCAGAAATTACCAACAGACTAATACAACCACATGGAATCAGTGTAGCACACACACCAACTAAGGCCCTCCAAAGCATCCTTAATAATACTGTAGAAGATTGAATGAACACTAAAAATGCTTAATCTTTATTAAGCTTTTAGGCATCCCATTGGCTTTTTCTGAGGAGCCGAGGTGGCGCAGTGGTTAGAGTGCAGCACTGCAGGCTACTTCAGCTGACTGCTAGCTGCAGTTCAACGGTTCAAATCTCACCGGCTCAAGGTTGACTCAGCCTTCCATCCTTCCGAGGTGGGTAAAATGAGGACCCAGATTGTTGAGGGCAATATGCTAATTCTGTAAACCGCTTAGAGAGGGCTGTAAAGCACTATGAAGCGGTATATAAGTCTAAGTGCTATTGCTATTGCTATTGCTATTCTGCTGTCCTTTCTTTTCTTCAATGCATTGTTTATATGTTTCTTTTAGGCACCCTAATCCATCTTTATCAGCTCTTCCTATGATAGAATACCACTTGTTTTGAGTTCATTTAAATCCATTTTTTTCCTGAAACAGTTTTCCTTGCACTCTGTTTTATTTCTGTTAAAATCAAATGTTAAAGTTGCTTTCACCCAATTTCCTGCTGCTTTCCTCAACTAAATTCTTCCAGTTAGTTCTAGTTAAAAATAGAACAAATCAGCAGACCAACTACTCTTTCAGCAAAGGGTTCTCAGCTCAGTAGGGTATATTCTTGCTAACTTCTGACCTATCTTGTCTCAGAAGACTTTCCGTCTTTTTCTGTTGATTATCTTTTTTTATTGACTCTCCAAGTTCCTTGAAGTAGAAGATCTCAAAGACTTTCTTGTCCACACTAATCTCACCTTGAAAAATTCAAAAAGGAAACTATACTTAAAGTATCTACAAGCTTTGCTTTTTCCTATTGAGAGAAACTTAGTGGAGAATGGTGATTCATCAAAAATGTCTCAAGGTACTACATTGATCAGGTGCAGAACTTTATCTGTCTATCGATTTTCCCATCAGGCAAGTGTCAAATTGAGCATGTTTAGAAATGAGTAAATAGTTAAGAGATGCCTTTCCAAATAATTATTATTATTCCAAAAAAGTGTCAGACTGTTATTTATTTCTCATTTATTTGTGGCTTCTTTACAGAATAGACTCTACTTTTTAAAAATTAAAAGGAGTGTTTTCTGAAACGAGCACTAGATGGTGCTTTAAACCATCTAGTGTTCAATTTTAAAAAAGAAAGAAAATATTGCTGAATTAAAGTTTTAGCTATCTCTGAAACTCCTTAGAAGGAGTTTTCCTATTTTATTTTTTTGTAAGCTCTTCCTATAGCTATTAGATTATTTATGATCAGTCCACGAAGGAAAGATTTACTGTGGATCTCAGTCTTACTATCATTTTTATTTATTTAGCAAGTGGCACAGAGCACTATTATTCTTATTAATACTGAACAAGATTTTTTAAAAAATAGAATTAATTTTCTAATTGGAGTAAAAAAATGTAATTTACCAAAAATAAAATACACCTTGTGATAGAAAAAATTAAGATAGATTACTGCATTTATTTATTTTCATTTGATTGGTTACAGATACTCTATATGATTGAAACATAAAGTCTAAGTCCAAATATAAAATCAAAAATATAGACTAACAGGTGCAGAAAAATTAGCATTACACACATCCATATACCAGAGTAGCAATAGCAATAGCACTTAGACTTATATACCATTTCACAGTGCTTTACAGCCCTTGCGAAGTGGTTTACAAAGTCAGCATATTGCTCCCAACAATCTGGGTCCTCATTTTACTGACCTTGGAAGGATGGAAGGCTGAGTGAACTTTGAGTCGGTGAGACTCAAACTGCTGAACTGCTGGCAGCTGGCAGTCAGCAGAAGTAGCCTGCAGTACTGCATTCTAACTACTGCGCCACCACAGCTCAGTAAAGTAGATAGGTGCCTATGCAATGACTCTCCAATATCCAACGGTACGTTTGTAGCTTAGGGAAGGCTAATAAGAAGGGTACTTGGCACCTCTCTGGCAGGGGTGGATTCCGGATTTTCTTACTGCCAGTTCACTCAGGGACGCGCTGTGCGGGCGGGTCGCGGGTGCGCAGTACAAAAATAAAAGCTTCTGCGCATGCGCAGAAGCAAAAAAACAAGATGGCAGCGCCTATGGCGCCGCCGAGAGAACCGGCTTGGGGGCATGGCAGGCCTGGGTCACTGCCGGTTCTAGCGACCCAGGCCGCCACGTTACTAACGATTCTATAGAGCCGGTCCGAACCGGTAGGAACCCACCTCTGCTCTCTGGGACAAAGCATTTCATTAGAAACTGATTGCCTATGGGGTCATGTTCACTTCTATTCCGGAGGAAAAAAATCATTAAGGTGGGAGCTACATGAATTTCTGGGGTGATATCATTTCAGAAGGACACTGTGATGAACCTATATGGTTTTTGAAAGGTCTTCTAGTTTTCAGTTAGAAATTTAAAATAAGGAAAGCTTAAAATAAGGGAAGCTTTCAAATTTTATTTCAATTCAGACCAAAATTCTGAACAAAATATCAGACAACAAAACATATAATAAAATATAACTTTATTCAAATGAAAAATGTACTGAAACATGGAGACTTAATTATTTCTAATCATGCCTTAGATTAATAAAATTGAATGAAAAGTATTTTGTTACTTTTTTTGAAGTGTCTAATGAATTGTATACTAATAAAAATTTATTTCCTAAAGGAAATCTCTTTTATATTACCAGAAACTGTATTGTATTGTTGAGAGTGAGGATATATGTTTGGTTTTCTTTTTTGTTTGTAAGAGATTTGTAAGTTCAATATATTCAAAAAATTCAAGATGTTAGACCTTGAAATAAACTCAAAAACATTGCTGCTTTTAAAATAGCTGTACACCACCTGTTCTTAATCATAAACAATAGCTACCAAATTTTAACAACTCCACCAAATTTTAGTGGGAAACAGGAGGAAATTGTGAAGCAGCCAGATGCAATGTGTGAGTAGCACCACGTTATTTACAATTGTTATAGAAAGAAGTGAAGTGGAATGCACAGACTGCCCTTCTCACACGACAGTTTACACCATTTTAAATCCAACAGAAAATGCAGTTAGCAATCTGTAATGAAATAATCTCACAGTGACAAGTTGGATAATTGCCACAAAGAAAAAAGGCCTCCCCTTGATAGTATCTGAGAAGTGAGGGCAAAGCACTCATTGTCTGAATATTGAAACTGTTAACAGAGAACAAGGGCAGTTCTAACAGCCCCACTCTGAAGATTTTGAGAGCTACGAAATCTGATGCTTATCTTTTATGCTCCCACTTTTCTTCCAAAATGCCTTGACCTTAACCATGATAGCTGCTTTTAAATTTAAAAAAACAAGGTACTCTTGCCTGGAGAAGAAACTATCAAAAACAGAATGGAGACAATAAAATCTGTAAGGAATTTTTTTTAAAAATAGCTGAATGTTTCCTAAAACATACGATGGGGGACACCTATGTAACAGAGATAATGCCATTTTTAAAATTGAATCTCTAAAAAGTGAAATCAAAGACAAGCTCAAAGGAATTCTTACTTAAACATTGTTTAGTTAATAAAGAAAATATTACTTAGATCTAAACTTTCACTATTTACTTAAAAACAATAGAAAAAGAGGCAAGCTGATCTTGGTATTGCAAGGATATTACAAGTGAAGATGCTAAAAGAACCTTTTTATTTTCTAATCAATGGGACATCTGCCATTAATGATTACAAAAATAATAATAATGCTACTGTAGCTTTAAAAAATAATGCTACTGTAGCTTAAAACACAGGCAAGTTACTAATGGACAAACTAATTCTGGAAACAGATTTAAGACTTTAAAAGGAAAAAAATATAGCAATAGCAATGGCACTTAGACTTATATACCACTTCACAGTGCTTTACAGCCCTCTCTAAGCGGTTTACAGAGTCAGTATATTGCCCCCAACAATCTGGGTCCTCATTTTATCGACGTCGGAAGGATGGAAGGCTGAGTTAAAACTTGAACCTGGTGAGATTCAATCTGCCAAACTACTGGCAGCCGGTGATCAGCAGAAGTAGTCTGCAGTACTGCATTCTACCACTGCGCCACCACAGTGGTTATAAGGACAATCCAGGTTATACTTAAATCAATTTATTGTATTATTTAATTTATATGGTTTGATGTATATGTTTGTTATGTATTAAATAACAAACTAATTTCATTGGTTATTAAGGTTTTTTTTAAAATTAATGGTATCACTATTTATATGTAGTAATGTGTGATAGTGTAATAGTAAGGAGTTACTATTAACACAGTCTTCAAAGAAAGTACCATACCTGCAAAAAAAGACTGATCAAACTGCCTGAAATTTTATTTCAAATTCTGACTTTTTTTTTGACTAGGAGATTCTCTGTTTGTTTGCTTTAAACTTTAGTTTGTTATTGCTATGATCCATAATCACCCTTCTGCCCTTATTTGGTACATCAGCAATATTTAAGAATTAGTAAATGTTAAACAACAAATCTTTGCCATATTTTTAAAAAATCCCCCATCAAATATTTAACAATATTTGTTTGTTATTGCTTCTTATACCATGACTATCAAAGAATAAGACAAGAATATTGGAACACTAACTTTTGACATTATTTGTATTATCTCTGTGGTTTCTTCCCCAAACCCAAAAAACTTTAACCTTAGACTGTCTACTGTCGACCTCACCCCATTCCTAAGAGGTCTGTAAGGGGCGTGCATAAGCGCACCAGCGTGCCTACCGTCCCTGTCCTACTGTCCTATTGTCTTCATCTATCTGTATTCACTTTGATTATGTTTATGTTTATACCTATACCTGCTATCTTGTACATGTTTGACAAATAAATAAATAAATAAATAAAATAAATAAATTAGACACTAACTGCAGACCAGATTCTTGTCCAAGGAAATGTTGTTAATATTTTTTTTGTCTAGTTCTCAGTGTAAACAACCTAATTATTTGAAACAAGTATCCAAAACTGTAGGCATTAGCCAAGCCATATTGGTTCCATTGTCTTGTATTATTCTTGAATATATTAAATGCACCTACTTTATTCTATATTTGTAAGAAAAAATGTACAAGCAAAAGCAAATTGATTTCACTGATTGGTAAAGATTGATTTCAGTGTGATTTGAATGTTATTTTTAAATGTTGCAATTATAACCAACTTAAATTGGTAAAGTTGATGCCTTGATATTTCTGCACCTTCTTTTGCACTTTTCGAAAGTTGTCTATCAAGCAATTTCTCCCCCCCCCCACCCCAATAAACTGTTAGAATAATTAACTCAAATTATTTAAAAAGCAAAGTGTGGGACAAAGTGTGGGACAGTAAAATTGTCATTACATTGATTTTTTTTTACGAAGTGTAAACATGTCTATATTTAAACTTAAAATTTAGGAGAGTAATATTTTGGCACAAGAAAGAAAGAAATTTTTGTACATCAATATATGAGGAGTATCTTCACTAGGGAATATATGGAAACATATGAATTAATTATACATCAAGTCAAATCAGGTATATCTAATTTTAGCCATTGATTTTTGATGAAGTACTTCAGAAGAAGATGCAGTTATGGATCAGACTTCCTATTTTCTAAATCCAACCTCTAGTGGTTATGCTGACATGAGGAATTAGGATTCTCCTGTATATTTCCTTTGTTCTCTAAATATTTTTATACATACTCATGCTCTAAAAGCATTTTGCACATACAATAGGCCTTGTTTTTATACCAGCAGTGAAACACTCTATATCTGTAGTGAACTCGGTAATCATTGTGAGTTCCACAGAAGCAGTAGGTGGAACTCCTTAGTTTAGTTCTGAGGACAGGACAAGAAGCAGTGGGTGGAAACTAATCGAGGAGAAAAGCTTCTCTCCTTGATTAGTTTCTACCCACTGCTTCTTGTGCTGCCCTCAGGTGCTTTGGAGAATAACTTGACTCCCTCTTCTTTGTGGCAGCCCCTGAGATATTGGAACACTGCTATCATGTCTTCCCTAGTCCTTCTTTTCATTAAACTAGACATACCCAGTTCCAGCAACCGTTCTTTATATGATTTAGCATCCAGTCCCCTAATCATCTTTGTTGCTCTTCTCTGCACTCTTTCTAGAGTTTCAACATTCTTTTTACATTGTGGCGACCAAAACTGAATGCAGTATTCCAAGTACTTAAATAAAGGTACCTTATACTTAAGTATTCATTTTCTTTGTGATAAGGAATTCTCAAACATTGCCCTATGTACAGCATTGTTATATATCTATATACCTTATAAAGCCCCCTGGATTGTTTGTACTTGATGTAAAAGATTTTTGACACAACAGAAAGGACTCACCACAGGCATTATAAGGTCCATCATATTAAATCCATGCATAATTTATACAGTAAAGCTGTAAAAATAAATCTGTCACCTCTCATTTAAATCATAAAACTTTTCTCATGCTTGACAGCTTAGATAATACAAATCATTTTCTATACTGCTTCACAAAATTTGTTTTATCTTCCCTTTGAAATTTTACACCCTTTTGCATCATCTTTAGCAAATTAATCACTTAATGCCAAATATTTCTGGAATGGAAAGATTGTTGGTAAAGACATGTTTTCTTGACCATAAATATCTTGTCTTGTTGACTAGATTAATCTGAGTAAAAATATGTCAACATTTATGAATAATAAGCAAACACCTATGTCTTAATATTGTGGTGGAATTCAGAAATACAACTTCTGCAAAATATCTCTATTTGAGCACATAGGGTTATAGCCTTGCAAAGAAATTCTCTACTGACTTTCTATACATAGAGATAATATAATGTGTTAGCTAAGGTAGTTAATTTGGATTAGGTAATGATAAATCCCACTGAGTGATTTTGGATTATTCTTTCTTTTTTGGCCAAATTATAGTTTATTATTGAAAGATGAAATTTTGTTCATTTGACAGTACAGCTGGAAGAAATGCAAGAATCTGGTTCTCTGTATGTTTATTTATTTTATTTTATTTATTTATTATTTATTATTTATTTATTTATTTGTCAAACATGTACAAGATAGCAGGTATAGGTATAATCATAAACATAATCAAAGTGAATACAGATAGATGAAGACAATAGGACAGTAGGACAGGGACGGTAGGCACGCTGGTGCGCTTATGCACGCCCCTTACAGACCTCTTAGGAATGGGGTGAGGTCAACAGTAGACAGTCTAAGGTTAAAGTTTTTTGGGTTTGGGGAAGAAACCACAGAGTCAGGTAGTGAATTCCAGGCATTGATCACTCTGTTGCTGAAGTAGTATTTTCTGCAGTCGAGTTTGGAGCGGTTTACATTACATACACTACATATACACATTACATACAATACCTTTAAAA
>QLTV01000247.1:1392198-1402448 GCA_003457575.1 Thermophis baileyi
CTGTGTTTTTCAACAAGAGGAGGAAAACAAAAATATAAATGCTGTTCTCTTCAGGCCAACTAAATATTACAAACAAACAAAAAATTAAAATTGGTCCCCTTAGATTTAGGTTAAGAAGGGAAAGAGAGAGAGAGAGGAAAAGAGAAATTCCTTGCAAAGGGGAAGAGAACTTCCCCCCCCAGGGTTCCGACTCACGCTCTCTTTCTCCGATGAAGCAGATTCAGGAAGGGAGTTAGGTAGCCACAAGTGTTCTCTCTGAGGACCGAGTCAAAAACTGGGGCCAAGTGGGCGGACCCAGCAAAAAAAGAGGAAGAACAGACTCGGTCCTCACACTGAATGGACGAGGACTACCCAGCATGAATGAAGACTCCATCCAAGATGGAGAATGTATTCTTGCTAATCCCCATGCACAAAAATATTTTCATCTCACCTGAACTAATTTTTTTACCTTTATGCGTTTCAAACAATTTCATGCATGTAAATACTAATAGAAAGAACCAAGCAAGCTTTTGCCATTTAAAAGTATGTAAATTTACTACTAGGGATAACAGACCAAACTATACATGATATGATACTGTGCATTTCCTGCAGTACTTGGTATACTTTTGTTGATTTCAAAAAAGTGTCAACTGTCCCAATATGCTAGCCAGCAAAATAAATTCCTGAGACATTTTTACCACCTCCAAGAGTATACTTCACTGAAAAGCCATGTGCGTACAGAAGTGGAAAAGCAGTTCTAACATTTCATGTGTGAAAGCATAAGATAAATTCACCTTTCCCCCCCTTGCTTCTCCCATGGTCCTTTGTTCACCAATCTGTTGCACCTGGGTTGTTTTGAGAACAATCTGCTTCGGACATTTTCAGAGTTGTTAACCTTGGGGTGAAACTCTCTCATACTTCCAGATGGCACACTTACAATCCAGAGTTTCCCTCCCAAACCACCCTCACATTCCAATGCCTTCCCTTCTCCCTTCCATTATTGTTGTCTGGTTGCGAGCAGGCTGTGTAGCGAGTCAACCATGACAGTAAGCAAAAATTGACCTGATTAGTACTTGGAGAGGATTGGGGGCAAGGTTGAATTGGGAAATTGAAATAAATAGCCTGGAAGGAGACAATGACAAAAATTTATACAGTTTCCTAAAAAAAATTTTTAAATCACAACTTCAGCATGAAGTCACCCAAGATGGAGCTCAATTTGAAGAAGATATTATGTGTTATATAATGTGAAATGCCCTGGAAGTTGGACACTATTGTTGTACACATAGATAGAGCTACACGTTTACCAAGATAACTGTTACAAATGACAACTATTCTAATATTTTGTAATACAAAATTATATGTCATATAGTTTCCTTATGCAATATATTGCTGGTACAGAGTGGACAAAATTGTTATAGGAAATGCAGACTTAAATTAGTTGACTTTCTTTAACTTGGATAAATTGATCTATGGTCAGAAAGGAAGAATCTCAGAACTCAGAAAAGTTTAATTTCTGAACCTTTATTTATAAAAATATAAACTTCAATGGTGAATCTTTTTCGTTATCCTATTGATGTATTCTTATTGTTGTTGTTTTTCATTATTTATTTTATGGTTCTATTATTTTACTTTTGTTCTGTTTACATTTTCATTTTCTTCCTTTTTATTATTTTAAGCTGTGTAGAATAGCCCCAGAGCAAGATAGGTGGCAAATAAATTTAACAAACAAACAAAAAAATTTAGTGGTTATCAGCAACATTTAGCAGTAGCAGTTAGACTTATATACCGCTTCATAGTGCTTTACAGCCCTCTCTAAGCGGTTTACAGAGTTAGCATATTGCCCCCAACAATCTGGGTCCTCATTTTACCCACCTCAGAAGGATGGAAGGCTGAGTCAACCTTGAGCCGGTGAGATTTGAACCGCCGAACTGCAGCTAGCAGTCAGCTGAAGTAGCCTGCAGTGCTGCACTCTAACCACTGCGCCACCTCGGCTCTCTATTCCAAATTATAAACAAGATTGGGAATAATATTCATATTGTATAATCTTTTTATAATTTTTCTCAACAGAGAGCTAGATGCAACTGAAATAAAAAAATTTGAAACATGATGAAATGTTTTGCTAAATGTGGAACTGTAAGAATTAGAATAACCCTGGGTCATGTTATTCCATTACTATTAGCTGGAAGAAAAGTTTGTTCTGTGCCAAGATAAAAAAAAAAGGTCCATCTCCTAACAGAAGATTGCAGTACACCAAACCTGACATTCAAAAAACATCGGTGAATGATAGCATCAATTAAGATATTGGAGAAATAAATTTGCTTCATTTCATTCACACTTTTCACATAACTTTCAACTTCTTAAATTCTAAATTCTGCAATTCAATTCTCAGATCAAAAAATATCCACAACAACTGTATAACAATTGTTTCTCTTTGTATAAGAAAACAGAGAAAAATTGTAAGTAAAAAACTTCAAGCTTTCCTGTCCATGAGAAAAAAGATGAACATAAGGTTTGAATATCTTTTTTAAATTGGCAAACTGACGTGAAAATAAAACTTGCACTTGAGAAAGAATGCAAATGTTATAAGCAGTGGAAAGTAAAATCATACAGCTTCAACTGTCAGTAAACTCTATTCTTCTAATGTAGTGCAACCTGTATCATGAAGGGTACTAGAAGTGGGTGGTTGACACAGAGAACTCTGCCAATGAAAACAGGATGAAGCCAAAATTGAACAAAGGGAGTAGACAGACGTTACTAATAAATAAACTTTAAAACTGAAGCAGAGGACTGTATGCCATAGATGTTTTGTAATCTATTTTCTTTCTGTAAAAGCTTTTTTCTAGTTCTATTCATTTCTCTCCCATGGGAAAGCATTGGTATGAAAGATATTGTAACAAAAATGGTCAGGTAGAGAAAAAAATGAACTACTAAGTGGTTTATTATAATATGCATGAAAGTAACTTAGACTAGGGAAGGAAGGAAACATAATACACCAGTAGTCATTTGGACAGTAGAGTTTATTAGAAATATCTTCATTCTTCGGTGAATTCACATTAAAATATGCTGAAGGCAGCTCAATCAGCATTTGATATCCTGCCATTACAACAACTTCCAGTTAAAAACTAGATCATGATCAGGCAAAGAAGTGTGAATGTAGCAGAAAAAAATGACAAACAAAAGCAGTTCCCTTAAAAATAAGTCGATCCTGGCAAATGAACACACATTCTAAGCAAAGGAGAAAAAGATGTAAGAACAAAAACAATTCCACTCTATTCTGGAGAGAGAAATTCAAAATGTAATACTCAATGTGTGACAAGATAAACATGTATAAAGTTACATATTATTGTCCCTTGCAAGTTTTAAAATAAGACATTTATAGGCTATGTTTTCCAGTTTCTGGAACCATGTGTTGCCTCTCTGAGGGATGGTAGAATGCATGGGGTCTGCAGGAGGGGAGTGGCAAACAATAAAATATGTTGCAGTGTATATCCTGCCCTTTATGTATTTGTCTGTGATGCCATGGTAACATGTGTTTTGCCAATTTGGCATGGTTAGAAATAGATAACAATTTCAGAGAATGAGGTATTCACATAAATATATGCACAAATGTATGAGTAAAAGCATAGGGGCACACTCATCAAGGCCTTGGATATTCACATGGGAAGCTGGCACACAATTCTGGCAGAGGGCCTGGCTAGCTTTTGAGTTCTGGAATTTCTCAATGTGTGCATGGAGTGGGTTAATTCAAGCCCTCTTATGCCATAGGCACATTACAGGAAACCTGGTATTTGGAACTCAAAAAGTAAATAATAATAATAATAATAATGTGGTCACAAATAAAAAGGCAGCATGATATTTGACAAATTAATATAGGTCTGAACCAGAATACCGGAAGAAAACTGGTTAAGCTGGAAAAGACTAATTTGACCAAATTTCATTCTACTGAAGAAATAAAACCAAAAACAATTTAAGAAAGTCAACTAACTTAACTAATTTGTAGACTGAGCTGAGTTGCTTTGGAAAACAAGATCGACTATCTTGTTCAATAAAGTAAGTTAAAATATGGCAGGTGGTATATTATACCAAGAAAATTATTTTCTGAAAAATCTGAGCACCTAAATGTAAGATGCCACAATCTTGCAGTACCAATGAGGCTTCTATGTTCCATGTGCACAAAGATCCCCAATGTCTTCCTATGGTGCACACTAGATGTGATGTGTTCCCTGGAACATTTTCCTTCCAAAATGAGAATAAACAGATTGCATGAACAGGGAATTTTGCATCATAATTGATATTGTAAGAACCCTAACTATTTGGCATATTAAGTTCCAGAATTTTGAAAAACAGCAAACAGGGATTATTTCTTTCACATGCTGATACTCTGACCTATATAAAAGAATATTCTTCTTTCATGAACACTGGTTTGGGGAGTTGTATTTGCATCTCTTGCACATCAGGCACACATCCAACATTAGGTCTAACCTAACACACATATCACATTTGACTCTTACCTGTGAAAACAAGCTTTGGATTCTGCATAATGAGGCTGTGTAACAGTATAGGCAACAATTATTCTACTGAAAGAACTAAATCAATTCAACATTTTCACATTTCTTAGTAGTCTCCATAATCCTCTGCTATGGTTTATTTTTTAAAAAATGTAAAAAATAATTAAATAACACTCAAAATATCCACCATGAAGATTTATATTCTGATGTAAACAATTTCTACCATTTAGAGCTCTAGAATCATATTACTGATATTGTAAATAATTTTTCAAAGACTGAGGCAAAGGTAGAGTTTCTATATCATGCAGGCGTTCTCGTCCCAGAGCAAAGCGAATTGATCTTCGACACAGATCCATTAAAGGTAAAGGTTCAGCTGAAAATGAAACAGAAACATAACGTCAACAGTTTCATTTCTTATCCTCATTAATAATAAATATGGAATAGTAAATGGGTAATATCACTTTTAAAGTAGAATCTTTTAAATAAATGCATATATGTATGAACTGATCATAGCAGAAGAAATCTACTGCTACGGGAGGAAAGTAGGGAAAATAAGCAAAGAATAAATATTAGGTATGTTCACTGCCTTGAGTTATTTATAAAAAATAGTGGATTATATATAAAATAAAATAAAAAATATGGTCTATTTCTTGGAGCAATACACTTATAAGGATTTAAATTAGGGGGGGGGGGTTGGAACCCGTACAAGTTATCAGGAATTTCAACATAGATAGAAATCCCTTGAAGACTTAAAATACAATACTTTCTGCAGCTGGACTGAGAGATGCCTGACCTTTAAATGTTATATTTGTTCCCATTTAGGAAAAGAAACTAAAATGCAATTGAACTTCTAAAATAACCCTTTCAGTGCAGTGTGACTTTCCACTGAGATGTGAAGTAAACAGAAATGACACTTTCTCTCTGACATCTCAGTTAATAAACAGATTTTGTTCACTTGATAGACATTTATTTCTTAAATATCTCTCAAACAAATCCAAGAGTATCAGAGACAAAAACATTCAATACTTGAACCATAATTTTGTTTTAAAGCTTGCCTTCCCCCCCCCCCAAAGAAAAGGTGTGGCTTTGCTTACAAAAAAGGAATAAAATTCTGCTATTGATTGCTGATTTTGTAAGAACGTATGGCTAACTGGCTTGGGTAGTTCTCACATCAAACACTGTATCTCTTGGGTGGTGCAAATTGAATGTAACCACTTAATATTTTTACGGTTATTGGGTTAAATGTTCAAACATTTTTATCTACATGCAAATCCTTAAGATCTATACAGAGCTTTATTATGCTTAAAGACAAAATCCAGAGGAAACATTTCATTATTGGGAGGAGGATATGACATGGTACACACTGCACTTTCAGCATTCTGGGACAGAACAGGAGAGTTAAAATGTCAAAATGTTCTAGATATATAAAGCTCTTTCAGACCCATTGTAGGTAACAGTTCAGTAGTTAATGTTTTGCCAACTATTGTACCAGAAGTGCTGCAGTGCCCTCCCTAGTAATTAAAACCAAGATTAAATACAAACCAAGAACTGATTTTTACCAGTCTCGGAATGTAAACTCAGTATTAACTCCAAAATTAGAAAATTTATATATATAGCAACCATTTATGACATTTTTAGTAGATCCTTACACAATTGTTAGCACAACCACTCCCCAACAAATAAAAAGCAGTTATCAAAAGGAGACATTAAAAGAAGTAGTGATTACTTGAAACACCTTTAGCCATCATCTCTCAAATGTATTTTTCTGAAATTTTAACACTTCCTTTTTTCTCCAAGCGCTGGACATTTAAAACAAATGAGTTTTGTTTTAAAACAAAAAAAGTTATGTGGCAGCCATAAATAGAGTCAAAATGTTAAGTAGGTTTATATAAAGTAATTAAAAACAAATTTGACAGAAAACACAACACTCCAGGGAAAATACTCATAACTATATGTCTCCATTCAATGTACACAGGGAAAGTTACATAGGTCCTAGATTAGTATCAACCTTCCTAGTTAAACCAGACAGGAAACACGAGTAGATGAATTAATTCTATTTTATTCTAAGGCTACATTAACAAAATGTAGCAAATCTGACAGTACAAACTTCCTGCCACCATTTTTAATAGCTGGATCCATTAGGAGGGGTCACTTCCTAAGTTTCTTTCCCTGTTGATTCCTTGGGGGCAACTCCACTTCTTGCCTGATTGTTTCCTAGGCAGCATCTCTTCTCCTCATTCCCCAAAGTCATTCCATTACAATTAGTGCCTGGATGCTATTTTAGACTGAATACAGAGTACTTTTCTACTGTGTTTTAGCTTTCATTGGTGTTCCAGCTACAGACATCTCAGGACACTGAACGTCTTAATTATCGGAATGTGCTTTATTTGGAGTTGTCCTTTCATGTGATCCAGAAGGTACAGAGAGTACAAAATGTAATAGCAGTGTTGCCTTTATATGGTGCATTTCATCCCCGCCGTGTAACACTATTGTTGAACCAACTGCACCATGTGAGGTTTAAGATTTGACTTTTGAATAATTGACATCATGATATCCAAGAGACTGCCTTATTCTACTAACATCTGCCTGACTATTTTGAATCTCAATTAGAGGGCCTCTTAGCAGTACCACATCTTGAGATGTTTATTTGGTATCAAATAAACTGCTTAGTACCCTTAGTTTGGAATTTATTTATTTGTTTAAAAACCTGCATGGATGCCCACCTTAAAAAATAACTAGGTGGCTCACCCAAAACAATAAAAACAGCATAAATACAATTACAATCAGAGGTGGGTTCCTGCCAGTTCGGACCGGCTCTATAGAACCGGTAGCGGGAATTTCCCCCAGCTCGCCAAACCGGCAGCGATGGCTGGCTGGACATGCCCCCGAACCGGCTCTCTCGGCGGGGCCATAGGCACCGGCATCTTGTTTTTTGCTTCTGCGCATGCACAGAAGCTGGATTTTTAGCATTGCACATGCACGCCCGTGCAGCGCGTGAGGAAGCAAACTGGCGCGAGGTAAGCCAGAACCCAGCCCTGATTACAATGTATATATGATAAACATAAGACTACAAAATACAAAATGGGCACATAAACACTTTCAGAAATAAAGCACCCACTGATCTCCCTACACTTTAGGAATACGCAAAAAACCTTATGTATCTACCCCTGCATTTTAGCTACCGGTATTATTATGTGAATTTTAGAATTGGTTTAAAATGCACTTTCAACTTTGTTAACTCCCTAATAATACAATGAATGAGAGATGGTAAAATACTATTAAATATACTATTATTTATTTTCATTCCCAAGATAAGAATATTATTGTTTTGTTAGAAATATGGTAATGGTACAGCTTTAATATGGGAAACCTATGATTAGAAGAAAAGTTAATCTGTTAAACTCTGAAAGTTTTGAAGAAACATGAAAACATACCATGTTTCCCCGAAAATAAGACAGGGGCTTATATTTTTTTGAACACTGAAATATGGCCTTGGCCTTATTATCGGGGGGGGCTTATTATTTTGGGGGTGCAGTAGGCAGCGAGCGTGGGACTGGATGTCCCATCACCGCTGCCTCCCCTCCCTGCCGCCACCGCCTTGTGGAGGACTCAGCAAGGCTTGTTGTGCCGTTGCATGCACGAACTGCAGGACTGCCGCAAGCTTTATCATACCGGCACAGCTGGGTCCTGCTGCCGTTGGTGCATGCAACGGCACAACAGGCCTAGCAGAGTCCTGTTCCACGAGGCAGTGGCGGTGGCGTGACGAGTCTCACAGAGACTCATTTCTGGCAGGTGGAACATATTGGGCCGCGAGACGCGCGTCCTACCTGACACTTGTAGCTCCATCACGTTCCTCGGCATTGTGTCCAGAGAAGCCCATTGTAAAAGAAAACTTCTCGCGAGTTCAATCAAACTTCTCGAACTCGCGAGAAGTTTTCTACATCCCAGCCAAGAGTGCCCACCGCAAAAAAGCAGCTCCTGGCCGGGAGAGAACGAGAGAGAGAGCAAGTGAGAAGTGGGAAGAAACTCTCGCGGGCTGCCTGAGGAAGCCAAGCTCACAGTCAAACTTCTAGCCAGGCTCAGTGGCAGAAGCAGCCGGGCACGCGCTTGTCTCTTCCAAACTCTCTCTCTCGGCGCGGGGGGGGGGGGAGCGCACGTAAGACACAGCACCAGGAGAAGGAAACTTTTGGCTGCACGCTGGATGCAAGAAATCTTTCTCCCCTTTTGCTCCAAGATTCTGCGCAGGCGCAATAAGTCTCACGAAGACTCATTTCTGGCGGAGTTTGGAAGAGGGAAAGATTTCTTGCGTGCAGCATGCAGCCAAAAGGTTCCTTGTGCCTGGTGCTGTGTCTTACGTGCACTCTTTCCTCCCCCCCGCCAAGAGAGAGAGGGGCACATTTGGAAGAGACAAGGAAGCGTGTGCCCGGCTGCTTTGCCGCTGAGCCCGGCTAGAAGTTTGGCTGTCAGCTCAGGCAGCCAGCGAGAGTTTCCTCCCCCTCCCACTTCGCTCGAGAGCCGGAGGCGGGGAAGGGTCAGTGGACACAACACCGAGGAACGCAACGGAGCTACAAGTCTCAGGTAGGACGCGTGTCCCGCGGCCTGGCCCGCCCGACCCGACCAGCCACCCCCAAATTGTGCCCCACCGTGAGACGCACATCCTACCTGACACTTGTAGCTCCGTCACATTCCTCGGCATTGTGTCCAGAGAAGCTCATTGTAAAAGAAAACTTCTCGCGAGTTCGAGAAGTTTGATTGAACTCGCGAGAAGTTTTCTTTTACAATGGGCTTCTCTGGACACAATGCCGAGGAACGTGACAGAGCTACAAGTGTCAGGTAGGATGCGCGTCTCGCGGCCCAACATGTTCCACCTGCCACAAATGAGTCTCTGTGAGACTCGTCATGCCACCGCCGCTGCCTTGTGGAGCAGGACTCTGCAAGGCTTGTTGTGCCGTTGAATGCAGCAGGACCCCATCTGTGCCGGTATGATGAAGCTCGCGGCAGTCCTGCAGTTCATGCATGCAACGGCACAACAACAACGCCGAGGAAGGCGATGGAGCTACAAGTCCCAGGTAGGACGCGCGTCTCACGGTGGGGCGCAATTTGGGGATGGCAGGTGAGGCAGGGTGGGGTGGGTTGCGAGACGCGCGTCCTACCTGGGACTTGTAGCTCTGTTGCGTTCCTCGGAGAGAGAGAGAGGGAGAGAGAGAGCGCGCAAGCGAGAGGCGGGTGCGCCGGGTGGCTGTTCCTGTGGGGGATTCCCACGCACAGCTCTCGCCTGCATCTCCTGTCTGAAGGATGTGGGGAGGGCAGGTGGAGGATGAGCGTCCTGAGCTCGCGAGCGAGCAAAGGAGGCATGGGCGGGAGGCCGACCCGTGGCCTGGTGCCCTCTAGCTGACTGAAAGGCTCTGCAACGTCAGTACGGTAGCCGCAGAGGCACAAGCAGCGAGTGCCCAAGAGTCGCGGCACACCAGCACCTCCGCTGCGAAGGAGAGAGGGGAGCCTCGATCCCTGCCTAGCCGCCTCATTGCAGGCAGGAGCGTTTCAAAACGCTGCCAGAGGCAGAGCCCAGAGGAGCCGAGGCAGTCCCGCGGGGTGTGCGTGCCTCGCCTCTCGCTTGCTCTCTCTCTCTCTCTCTCCCAGCCAAGAGTGCCCGCCGCAAAAAGAGCAGCTCCCAGCCGGGAGAGAGCGAGAGCGAGAGAGCAAGCGAGAGGCAGGAGGGGGAAGAAACTCTCGCGGGCTGCCTGAGCTGACAGCCTGACAGCC
>QLTV01000247.1:1421828-1443292 GCA_003457575.1 Thermophis baileyi
TGGCCTTGCGGCTGCGTTTCCCCTTCGCTTTCTCTGTTCCGTCCGCCATTATTGCTGAATCAGTAAGATGTGAGAGACGGGAAACTTTGAAAATTTGAGAGCCGACAAGGACAAGTCCTGTAATGTCCAGGCCCCCGGGAGATTCAACGCACGCTGGCTTAAACACTATGAAGCCTCTTCCCCCTCCCCCTCGGTTACTTCGCTTGCTGGAATGGCAGGAACTTTAAAGGGACTTCGAGAGCACTCTGAGGGATCCTTTTAATTAAAATGCGCTCCTGCTGTTCCCTCTGCCATCCAGCTTTCCGGAGTCCCTCACTCCGGCTGGCAGACCAGGGCATGCCCTGAGGGTCTATGCCAGTAAGATAATTCTCGCTGTGGCAGACCAGGGCAAGCCCAGATAGTCAATGCCCCGAACTTTCGGCTGGCGAGAAGAAAACCCAGCAGGAGCCGCAGCTCCCCTGCTGTGCGCTCGACCGAGAGGGGGAAAACAACAATATATGTGCTGTTCTCTTCAGGCCAACTCAATATTACAAACAAACAAAAAATTAAAATTGGTCCCCTTAGAGTTAGGTTAAGAAGGGAAAGAAAGAGAGAGAGAGAGGAAAAGAGAAAGAAATTCCTTGCAAAGGGGAAGAGAACTTCCCCCCCCCCAAGGGTTCCGACTCACGCTCTCTTTCTCCGATGAAGCAGATTCAGGAAGGGAGTTAGGTAGCCACAAGTGTCCTCTCTGAGGACCGAGCCTAAACTGGGGGGCCAAGTGGGCGGACCCAGCAAAAAAAGAGGAAGAACAGACTCGGTCCTCACACTGAATGGATGAGGACTACCCAGCATGAATGAAGACTCCACCCAAGATGGAGAATGAAAACATCTGCAAGAAAACAACCAAGATTAGAGAGCACCAAGGACCCTTCAAAATTTATACATTTTAGTAATTATATGTTTATGGTTTGCATGCAATTTAATTTCCAACTCAATCCTACAATGATCAAAAGTGTAATTCTTTTGTCTACTTTAAATCTTTCTAATTACCGTAAATAAGAGAGTTCCTGGCATCGGAATGGGACAATCGCTGCAAGCCAAATCGCTGCGGCCAACTTGCCATGGTCAACTTGCCATGGCCAATTCGGTGTGGCCAACTCGCCACAAACAACTTACTGAGGGACAACTCACCATGGCCAACTCGCCACGGGACAACTCGCTGTGGGACAATTCAACAATTCAATTTAATTATTTAAAATAATTTTAAAAATATTTTAATTTTTGTCATCACATTTCATTTTATCCCTCCTTTGGAATCCTTTTTTAAATTATTCTATTCCACTATTTCTTCAATATTAGTGTAACTCTTGTCCTGCAGCGAGTTGTCTCGTGGCAAGTTGGCCATGGTGAGTTGTTCCATAGTGAGCTGGCCACAAGAAGTTGGCTGTGGCAAGTTGGCCACAGTGAGTTGGCTACAGTGAATTGTCATAGACCTTCCTGGCATATCTGCTAATGTTTCCAAAAAATGTTGGCAAATTTTTTTGGGAAAAAAATAATCCAATGGAGATTGATTGAACCCTTTAGCTCATTATTTTTGATCCAATATGTTCACATGATAATTGACAGTTTAAATTTAATTACGTTAACTTTTTTGTTGTATAATAAAGCCACATATGTTTGAACTTTGTGCATATTCTGTAACAGAATTTGTACATTTTTAATTCTCTACTGGTCTGTATTCCTTATGTTTATATCCCTTGATATAAAGTTTATATACACAATCTTTCTGTAATGAACCTGAAGACAAGGCCCATTATCCGTACCATTCCATTAGACTTAAAAACTAATGTCTTCCTTGACTTAGGCTCAATTCATCCATAGTATAACTTGGCAGCAATAAAGTGGCTTGCTATTACCTTATTATGGGAATATTTTTTTTTACTTCAATTTTTTTGTGGAGACCATCCAAGTACTAACTAAGGGCAACTTTAGTAAGCTTTCTCAGGATCAGTTAAGGACTGCCATCTGTTGTGACCTGTTACATGCAAGCATTTGTGCATCAGTATAACGTGAGATCTAGGACACAGTCGTACTCTCAGGTGCCTATCAAATTTCTAAAGACACAAATTGAATGCTTCTGTTTGGTATTCTTATTGCTTCTATTAAGCAGTTGTATTTTAGAATAATCTATATATTTCATAACAGAAGGAAAAGTCATGATGGGTAACTTGCATGAACACATGCAGTTTTCTGACTACAACTACTGTAAGCAACTACTAATTTACTTCCTTGCCCGATTAAAATACAGAATTTCATTAAAAAAAACAACACCTACGTTAAAAATCCAATGCCTGTAGAAATTCAACTTCTCACACTGTGCAATCATTATCTACTGCCAAGATTATGAAGGTAATGGGCAAGCCATTGTAAAAAAAGGTGACCTTTATGTGAGAATAGATCCCATTAAAGCTATTTTCACAAGACAGGGAAACCTTTTAAGCTGCCACAGGAAGAATGTTTAGAGTTTGATTGAAAGTAAATTTGTTCATTTAAAACAATGTGTCAGTGGCAGAAATCTACAGGAAATCCAAACACCTCTTTTCTACAATATTCTTACTACCAAGAATAGACCTAGACAATATAAAGAATTGTCTCAATCTATTTTCTTCCCAATACTCCTAAATGATTTAAGTGAAAGAAAGTGAACACAGAATGAATGAAATTGAATGAAGGCAATAAAACACACACACACACACACACACACGTAAACATACACAGAGTAGAATTAGGAAAAGAGCTTTCTTTTAAAACAGACTACTTTGAAACCATATTTAACCATTTAATTTTATCTAAATGTTTGTGCATACAAATTCCAAAACTTTTGCTACCTTAAAACAACAGCAGCAACAACAACAACAACAACAACAAAAGCCACCCTATGTATTCAGTTTATGAACTTACTTACATTTGCCTTTATTAAAAAAATAGAACAAAAATTCTCCTAATAATATTTGCAATTCACAACACATTTGCCTTTCCCCAAATCTTTAAAGGGTCATTAAAACAAAATCCTAGGTACTTCCCTAACACTCATAATGATTATACAAATAATCCTGGAGAAAATATATTTTTCATCATTTCAAAGAATAGTATGTAAGGCTTTAGAAAGAGAATATATGTATGGATAAATCTACTCTTATAAAACAAGCACAACTTTTAAATAAAGCTTTTGGTGAGTCTTAGTTTCCGGGTTAATAACAGGAAGAATCTTAATGTGCCTTGATCCATTCTGAATATTGGGGACAAAATGTTACTGGATTTTTATTTTTTTTATCCTGCCTTTATTATTTTTATAAAAAAGTAAAGGTGGAAATCATACCTCATACTCCTTCCTCCTTCTATCTTCCACACGAGAACAACCCTATGAGGGGAGTTACACTGAGAGATATTCAGCTAGGTAGCATAAATACCTCCTTTGGAGTCTTTTGGAGTTGGGAAGCTAATAAATTTGAATACATGCAGACATACAAATGTATTTTGCATACCTCTAAGTATCTTCTCCCTTATTGCCTAGAACTATGTTTTTCATACTTGGCAACTTCAAGATGGGTAGTCTGCTTTCAAAATTCCCAGGACTTATTATATATAAGTCTTATTATTATTATTATTATTATTATTATTATTATTATTGCTAAGTGCTATTTTATTGCTATTAAGGAGCTGGTATGTCTAGGGTGTTTCTAGTGCCACAGTGTGTTTTATATATTTAACAAAAAATCAACATGTTCCAATACAAATGAAGTCTGGGTGATGAATAAGACAGAGGTGATGCGAAGGGACCTCGGCTGGAGCTGATCAGATACTTTTCTAAATCTATCTGGCTATTAGAATTTGGAGATGGTAAAGCATTGACTCATTAGCTGGGTGACAGACAGGGGAGGAGTGAAAGCATTCCTCCTGGGGGGGAAAGGGGAAGTGGTGATCTTTCTTACCTACCAGGGCGTTAAAGGTCACAGAAAGTCCAGAAGCAGGAGGGACACCAAGCTGCTGAATAGTGAAAGGATTATGGAAAGTATGCAAATATATTAATCAAACGGACCTTGAGAAGGAATCCTAGCAGGTCAGCTATAGCAGAATTAGCAGGTTATTGGCTCAATTGAGACAGGAGTAGTGCTGTCCACTGATGGTGCTGTGATTAGGGAAGTGATAGTTTAGGAATGCTGTGAGTTGTAAGAGATTCTTCAAATGAATGAATTTGAAATTGATGAATTGATGAAAAAAATGAATCTGATGCTGAATTATGACTCAAGTGGGGAAGAAGAGGCAACCAGATTTTGTTGGTGAGAAAAAAAGAAGAGTAGCAGGAGGTATAACAATGGAAAGGAGCCAACAGTCTACTGAAAATTCCTTCTTTTAGTTCCATATTTTCATTTGTTGGTGAAATTGGTGATGATTTTGAACTGAAACTCCTACTGGTAAATGGCACATATGTCTGTAATAAAGCTAATTTGTAATTATAGGATGGTTAAAGCATTAGGATAGTAATTGGGAAGCTATGAGTTCTAGTCCTGCCACAGCCACAAAGACAGCTAGGTGATCTTGGGCCAGTCATTCTTTCATAATCCTAGAAAGCAGGCAATGGCAAACCACTAATAAAAAACCCTTGCCAACAAAACTGCTGGGACATGTCCAGGCAGTCACCAAGAGTAAATGCTGAAGGAACAACAACAACAACAACAACAACAACAAAGAATAGGCAGACTTGAGGTGTAACAGATACCTTTATGCAATGGAAATATGAATGGAGAAAACTCCACCACAAAAATTAGGAGTATAACTTTTAAAAAAGTATTCTTGGGGGTGGGGGGAAAAATGAAAGAATGGAAGAAAAGAAAAATTTAGTTAAAAAAATAACCTGGTAATAAATGTTTATTTATAAATAATATATTTTTTCGTCCTCGTGTTTTTTCTGCAGGGGCGGGTTCCATTTTATAAATAAGTAATAATAAACAATAAATGATTTATCTATCCTCAGGTGTAGTGCTCTGCTCGATTAAGGGAAGAGGGTCAGTCAGATGAGTATCTGAGCAGCAAAGAAAAAGAAAAAAAAGGAACAAAATGGAGAGAAAGAATATTAGTCTCTAACCCAGACTTCTTCAAATTTGGCAAGTTTTAGATATTAGACTTCAACTCCTAGAATTCTATCCTGGGAATTTTGAAAGCAGACTACCCATCTTGAAGTTGCCAAGTATGAAAAACATAGTTCTAGGCAATAAGGGAGAAGATACTTAGAGGTATGCAAAATACATTTGTATGTCTGCATGTATTCAAATTTATTAGCTTCCCAACTCCAAAAGACTCCAAAGGAGGTATTTATGCTACCTAGCTGAATATCTATTGTCCTTAGAAAGCTGGTACATGCAAAACTCAATGCCAACACAGACAACGTGAGATCTATGTAGCCCTGTCCTCTTATGCAGGTTTTATTACTCTTGCAAGCTGCACAGAGCAATATAAAAGATTAAAAGATAAAGCTCTACTATAAAGAACTGAAATAGAGAAGACAAAGATGTTGCACGGATTTGTATGATATTCAGGCTAAATAAGGTATCATCACTTTTTAATATTCTGTTACCTGCGCCTTTCACATGAAACCTTTGCTTTTTACTAAGTATATATACAGTAGATAACTGGCACCAGATATTTTAAATACATTGTGCTTGCATATAAAAAGTCATGCAGAATTTTTAAAAAAGCTCTGGCAAAAACTGATTGTTTACTTCTGACAAGTGAAGCCTGCTATTGTTCTGACAGCTCCAGAATACTCCATTACAGGGACAACACTTCAAACATAACAACTGTCAATTCTACAGCATCATTGCAAGTGATGTGAGTCCACACAGTACTTTTACAGTCTGTTCAGGATGTTAATCACTCCGTATGTGCCAGTGAATTGACATATTTCATGGATGTCTCTTTTAACAAAACTGAAATCTTCATTATGTTTTACTACTTATCTTCAGTTGAAGAAGGATTTTCAAGAACTATTAGCCATCAAGCACCTTGGCTTGAAATGCTAAATAGATGGAATCTAGCTAGAGAGCTACTTAATCCTGTTCAAACAGTGGCACAGCACAATGTTGAACGCAAACACAGACTTTGAAAAGAAATGGGGCGTTGGTCTTACCTGATACGCTCCATCTCGTAGCCGTGGAGACAGCATCCACGAATGGGTTAACTCTGTCTATTATCCAATCAGGACTGAGTCTGCAAAGTAGATGACACGCCTCCTCTTCCTGTGACTTCTGCTTTTTTGACGAAGGCGATGATGCAGACATGCGTGGTGCTCCCAGTGCGCAGAGAAAGCCAGGACCGGATGCGAATCCGGGTGAGGCTGGATGCTGTCTCCACGGCTACGAGATGGAGCGTATCAGGTAAGACCAATGCCCCATCTCCATGCTAGTGGAGACAGCATCCATGAATGGGACATACCAAAGCTGGCTGTCCTAATGGGAGGGCGCGGCCTGGTCCTGTACCTCCTGATCAGTACGAACACGCTGAAGAACACGACGTCCAAAGGCTGCCTCAGCTGATGCGTAAGAGTCCAGCTTGTAATGTCAAATGAAAGGAGATGGAGAAGACCAGGTAGCCGCACAACAGACCTCCTCTATTGAAGCTTGCGTAGCCCATGTGGCCGACGTAACCGCACTTCTTGTCGAATGGGCGGTGACACGTCTCAGCTGTGGCAAGGCCTGAATCTCGTAGGCATTGGCAATACAGGCCCTGATCCACCTACCCACAGTGGGGGAAGACACCTTAGACCCCAACGTGGAGGGCTGAAATGAAATGAGAAGTGGCTCAGACCGACAGAATGAAGAAGTGCGAGAGATGTAGATCTTGAGGGCCCTACGAACGTCCAGCGTATGCCAGGTTCGTTCCAACCGATGGACTGGGCGAGGACAGAAATTGGGAAGAACCAGCTCCTGGGCTCTGTGGAACCAAGCGTTAATCTTGGGAACAAAGGTAGGGTCCAAACGTAACACCACACGGTCAGAGTGGAACACACAAAGATCCGATCTGATGGAAAGAGCCGCCAATTCCGATATTCTGCGTGCAGACGTAACCGCCATGAGGAACGCCACCTTGTAGGACAGATAGCAGAGACTGGCCTCACGAAGGGGTTCAAAGGGACTTTGGGACAGAGCGTTGAGAACCTTGGTCAAGTCCCATGTGGGGTAACGATGCACGACGGGAGGGTGCAAGTTGGATGCCCCCCGAAGAAATTGATGAATCACAGGGTGTTGAGACAACGGATCCTTAGCTCCACAAGTCAAAACAGAAGACAGGGCCGCAACCTGTCTACGAAGAGTGTTAGGAGCAAGACCCTTGTCCAGATCGTCCTACAAAAATACCAGGATCTCAGAAACCAATGCTTCTAAGGGTCGGAGCCTCCGTGCCATACACCACAAGCAGAACGCCCTCCACATAGTGTCATAAATCCTGTTGGTGGAATCCCTGCGGGAAGCTTGGATCGTCCGGATTACTTGATCTGGAAGGTTGTCCCCCCTCAACAGTTGCTGCTCAACCGCCAGACGGTTAGATGGAGCCACTGGGGGTCCAGATGGACCAGTGTCCCTTGACTGAGATGGATCCTGTGGGGAGGAAACTGCCACGGGTTGGTCACGGACAGATTGACTAGATCCGTGAACCAGGGTCATCTGGGCCAGTGCGGGGCCAGGAGAAGGATCTCCGCCTTCTCCTCCAGGAGTTTCTGAATGACCCTCGGGATGAGGGGAAGAGGGTTGTGCGTACAGCAGGCCCGGGGGCCACGGGCTGCGCAAAGCATCCACTCCCTCCGCATTTAGCGATGGAAACCGGGAAAAAAAGCAAGGAAGTTGAGCGTTGTCCCTGGTGGCAAACAAGTGGATCGAGGGAAGACCAAACCTGTCCGAGATCTCTGTGAAGAGCGATGGATGGAAGCGCCACTCCGCTTGGTCCACCATGGCTTGGCTGAGCCAGTCCGCTTGTGTGTTTGCCACTCCCGAGATGTGTGCCACTCGGATGGAGAGGAGATTGGCCTCCACCCAGAGGCCTAGTTGAAATGCCTCTGTCATGAGAGCGTCGGAGTGCCCCAAGGCGATTGACATGAGCTTTCGCCGCTACGTTGTCTGTGAGGACCAAGATGTGTTGGCCTCTGACCACGTGCCGGAACTCTATCAGAGCCAGATGGATCGCTCGAAGTTCCAGCCAATTTATATTGTGTGCCAGGTCCGCTGGAGACCTCTGCCCCTGAGCCATGTGGGAGAGGAGGTGCATCCCCCAGTCGGAGAGGCTGGCGTCAGTGGTGAGTACAAGGCGGTGAGGCTCTTGGAAGACACTGCCCCTGGTGATGGCCTCCGAAGTCCACCACCGGAGCGATTGAAGGACCTCCGATGGAATGGAGACCTGCCGCAGAGAGGTACTGGTGCCATCCCTCTGGAATGGGAGCAGAAACCACTGGAGGCTCCTGGAGTGAAGACGAGCCCAAGGCGTCATGGAGATGCAGGAAATCATCTTCCCCAATAGCTGCGACAGAAGTTGAAGGGTCGCTCTGCGCTCGCGCCTGACTATTGCCGCCATCTCTCGCAGGCTGGATTGACGTTCCTGGGAGAGGTAAACCTTGGACTCGATCATGTGTATGATCGCCCAGAGATGTTGGATGTGCATGGTGAGAACCAGATGACTTTTGGCCCTGTTTATGGAGAACCCGTGATCCTGAAGGACGCGTATGGTGGTCTCCAGGTCTCGAGTGGCTTGACACTCTGACGCTGACTGAATCAGGATGTCGTCCAGGTAGAACTGTATACGGATGGGCAGAGTGCATAGGTAACTTGTAAGGGCTGCCATCAGCTTGGTGAACACCCAAGGAGCTGAGGAGAGGCCAAACGGCAGGGCTTGATACTGATAGTGATTGCCTGCGTAATAAAAATGAAGGTACTGCCTATGGGCGGGATGGATGGGGACGTGGAGATAGGCTTCCATCAGATCTACTGACGTAAGGAAATCGCCCCTCCTGATGGTTTCTAAAATAGATTGGAGGGAATGTGTCTTAAACCGTCTGTAAACGATGTGACGGTTGAGGGTCTTAAGATCCAATATAGCCCTCCATCCTCCTGATGACTTGCAAACAAGGAACAGAAGGGAATAGAATCCCCGGCCTTGTTGCTCCTCCGGAACAGGTTGGATAGCACAAATCTCGAGCAGATGATTTATGGCCTAATTCATGAGCAGTCTTTTCACCTTGTTTTTGGAAACCGGGCACGGAAAAAATACACTTGGAGGGGAGGAATGAAATTCCAGGAAGAGGCCTGCTCTAACCGTCTCCCTGAGCCAAACGTCCGAGGTGGTCTCCTCTCATTGGTCGGCGAAAATTGACAGACAACCCCCAAATGGGAGGAGCGGACGTGAGTCCCTTCTTACCGTCTGTAGGGGCGACCCCTCCCCCCGAAAGGATTTTCTGGGAGGGTACCTGGAAGGTTGCTTGCCCTGCTTGTCTTGAGGTTGATTCTGTTGGGAAGGGAAGGTCCTCTGGTAACGTTGAGACCTGAAGCTGCCCTCCTGCCCACGAAAGGATGATGGTCGATAATAAGGGACAGGCCGGGGCTCTGATCTTCGGGAAATGGAGGGCAGAATCTTTCGTTTGTCCTGGGATTCAATTAGGAGAGGGTCTAAGGATTCCCCAAACAAGCTAGTCCCTGAGAATGGAGCAGATGCCAAGCACCATTTATTACGAGCGTCAGCCTGCCACTGTCTCAGCCATAGGAGACGCCTGGATGTTACAGATGACCCAATGACCTTGGCCGTGAAACGGGGCACGTGAAGCGTGGCGTCTGCTGAAAACTCTAGGGCCACCATAAGCTTGTTCAGATCCTGGTGCAATCTAGTGTCATCTACAGGCAGCCTCTCCTGTAACTGTCTGAGCCAAAGCAGCGAAGCCCTGTTAAAAAATGATGCTGCCGTGGAAGCCTTAACTGCCCATGAGCTAGCCTGATGACCCTTGATCAGCAATTGCTCTGCCCTCTTGTCCTCTGGTCTTAGGGCCTATTCCGGAGCCCCGGGAATTACAGAGGTAGAGGCCATAGCCACCACCGGACCATCTACCACGGGAATTTGGAGGATATTAGAAAGACCCGATTCCACGTTATAAAAATGTTTTTCTATCCCACTAGGATTGGGACCAGAACCGGGAGAGGCTCATTGCCTCTGTACCACGTCCAGAAACATCTTGGGCGCTGGAATCTCCTCAGTCTCCACTGTGGGTTCCACAAAAAGGGTGTCTGCCGGTTTCGCGGGACCCACAGCCGAATCAGGAGCCGGATTGGACCCCAAATGGGTGGTGGTCTTAGCCTTAAACAGCAAAGACCGAAAAAGCTGAGGACGAAACAGGCCCACAACAGAGGGGTGATCGGGCGAAAGGCCCTCATCCTCCAATAAATCAAATTCAAATTCCTTGATTTCTCCTTCCTCTCCCAATGAAGCTTCTCTACTAGAAGAAGTGTGGGACAGAGCCTGTTCCTGACAGTGACCTTCGTCTAGAAGGGGAGGATGACTCAAATATTGCTCCTGGGCTCTAGGAATACTAGATTCCCTATAAGGCCTCTGCTGCAATCCAGCTGCAATGCCCTGTTTTATGACCTCAGAAAGCCAAGCCTTCATATTGGCTTGGGCCGTAGAGTCACTTGATTCCTGAGGAAGAAGGCCTACAGCAGTAGGAGTGAATGTTGCCTCTGCCCTGGAACTCCTGTGGGAAAGGGGCTGGATCCCTAGAGGCACAAAATCCCTAGGGGATGGCATGGAGCCAAACCACCCTTCACTGATGCCAGGCAAATCCAAGGGAGGGTCAGGCACAATCACAGAAGACAAGGCAGCCGCCTGTGAAGCCCTGGAAGCTTGATTCCCTTCCCTGGAGGGGGAAAAGGAGACAGGTCTCTAGAAGGGAGAGCCCCCTGTTGACCACTGGACTGCTTGGAAGAGGACCTTTGGGCCTTGGCAATGACCTTTTCTATGGCCCTGTGACTGCTCTGGTCCTGTCTATCAGCCCTATTAGAGGCCTTGTGTGATCTACTGGAGCGAGATCCAGCGAGGTGGCCTTCCTCTTGGATGCCCTGGTGGTGGCCCCAGCATGGCTTCTGCCACTAGAAGAAGAAGGGGAGGAACCCCTTTCAGAAATGGCCGCCCGGTGAGATGACTCATCCGCCATCTTGGATTCCACCATGTGGACTTTAGGTCTCAGAATAACAAACTGCAGTCCTTAATGATGGGTAGCTTGCTCTGAGGAAGCAGAAGCTACAAGAAAAAGTCGATTTAGGAGGCTTTAGGACAGTCTTCACCGGCTTCCAAGCTTCTCACTAAAACAAATCGACCACGAGGCGTTTTCAAAATGGCGGCCAGCACTTTGAAATTGCAATTCTCTCCTCCGAAACAAAATAGCTGCGGAGCCAATGTTCATGCGCTATTGCCACCGGCAGTTTTAGCCTTCCGACTAGGCAGGGAGCAGAGGAGGGGGGGACCCCGCCGGATCCGCTGTTACAATGTGCCCTTCTTCCGATCAGATAAGAACCGAGCAACAGGGAACGGACTCACCGCGATCAGGCAGCGTGGAGCCTCAGCGCTGTAGCTAATAGCCTCCAGGCACCTCCAAGCGCTGCGGAGCAAAAGCTCGTGCGCGCACGACCTGAGCTGTCTCCTGACAGCTCTCACCACAGGCAACGGGAGATAAGAAGCCTCCCAAAGGGTCAGTGTGGCGGAGAAACCTCTCGTGCATGCTGCCCTTGTTAAAGCTGCCAGCCGGCAGCCTAACTGCCGTAGAAACGGCCCTTGGCAGGATCAGCCAAGCCCTTCACGCTGGCACCAGATCAAGTAGAGAGAAAAAACAGCAAAAACAGAAGTCAATGCTAGGAACACAGTATTCAGGAATGGGAGCTATTAAGACCACATCTATGTCCAAGGACAGATTGAGTCTAAAAAGCAGAAGTCACAGGAAGAGGAGGTGTGTCATCTACTTTGCAGACTCAGTCCTGATTGGATAATAGACGGAGTTAACCCATTCATGGATGCTGTCTCCACTAGCATGGAGATTATCATATTTTCTCATCTCCTTCCACAAACCTCATCTTGGTTCCAGCTCTTCCTAAGTAAGGGACATAAACATAACCGTGCAATCTATATAACACAGGTTAATTTAAAAGTGAATCCATACGCTCAGCCATGTCATCAACCATGTACCACAGATTTCAAATATTTGCTGGTGTTCTTTACTTAGCATGCTGGGTGAATGTCAAGTTGCAATTAACTTTTCAAAAGAAATGGTACAAATAAACTTTATTTGGTGGGCTACATCCAGGTAGAATGGTAATAATGTTTATTATGATATTAAATATTATATAGTATGCTAGAGTTATAGTAGCATTAGTTATCATGAGTCTTCTATGAATAGAAAGGAAGAATATAAATCAAAGAAATTGTTCTGATTTAGTTATTAGGGCTAGGCTTATTTATTTGCTGACAACTCTTGTACCTCGTTGATTTATTCAGCTTGGTATACTTGACATAGGCTATTCACCGTCAGGCAGGACTACATATAGATAGTGGGGCTTAAACCTGGTTCCTTGTGAGAAGATGAACAAGAGTTTTCCTTGACCAACCTGAAATGATGAGTGAAAGTAGTGTGATTAGTAACTGACTGATCTCACCAAGCAGAAACGTATACTGCAAAGGTGAAGAAAGAACCACGTTTCACAACCCGTAGTTGCTGAGTTTATGTAATAAGCTGTGTTATGATTCCTTTGATTTGATTTGGTTTGGTTTATAGTGTGTATAAATCCTGTTTATAGATCCTATATTCTATTTAGAATATTTCAGAAACAGGAATAAAGTCATAAAGAACATTCGTAAGAAAAACTTGCCACCATATACATATTGTACATTTAGATTGCAATTACTGCAGAGTAAAAATAATAATATCGAAACCAAAATTAAACAATTAGATTTTTTTTTCTAGTTGTGAGTAATCAGAACATACTCTATGGGAAGTGGGGAATTAATCCATTAAAATAGAGTACATTAAAGTTAATTAAATTTGAATATGAACAGGTACTTAGATAACGTAATCTAAAAAATTATTGCAAAAATGATCCTTGTCCAATTAAATTTGATTCATTTGCAACATTAACCCTAACCTTTGAGATAAAGTCCTTAACAATTCCAAGATATTTATTTAGATCACTGATAGTAATATAATTCCAAGAATACTTAGGTACTTTCACCTATTTATTTAGGCAATGAAATAAATAGTTGAGCTATTCAAAATACTGAAGCTGGAATATAGCAAAATCATCTTTCTGAAATTAAATACAGTAATTGCATGAATTTCAATAGCTGTTCAGCTGCACGACAAAGAAATTTGGAAGATATGACTTTCTTTCCTTAGAAAGGAAATTTAATAGGAACTAAAGTATGTCAAGGCCAAAAGAATATATTCTGCTTGGCCAAAACTAAACTTGAGATGGTAGTAGCAAAGAGAGATCCTGTTTGGTACCATGGCTAAGGTGGTGAGCTATAAACAAAGGAGACTTCTAGCATGAAAGCCTGCTGGGTGACTTTAGAGCAATCATTTTCTCTCAGTTCAGGGTTGTTGCTGTGAGGAAAACAGAAGGTGGGAAAATTAAGAATATATGCTATTTTGATCTGACCAAAATAAAGATGGGAAAAAAAATCAAATAAATTAATATAATAGACAGACAGACAGACAGACAATATGATAGCTAGGTACAGTAGTTAGCTAGGTAGCCAAATACTAGGAAGCAAAACGTAGGCTAAACTTTATCAGGTTTGGCTGGCATATTTGAAAAATCTTATATGTGCCGAAAGGCAGATCTCTAATACGAGAGGTGAACTCTGGAACAAATGTTCAATGTACCATTCCTAAATTGGTTCAAATTTATCTTTTAGATTTGATATTAATACAAGCAGCATTGTTTAAAAACCAAAAGTTAGAACAGTCATTCTAGTTTAGTTGTTTTCTTCCAGGACAGTTTGAGTTACCATTTGTGATGTCAGCAGTATTTTAAATCAATTACTGGAATCTGATCTCTCCAGACAGGATATATTTACAACAGTGTCTATAGTGCTTTACAATAAACTGAAGAATGATTCATGCTATTTTCTTAGCCAAAGTCATCTGCAGTAATCTGGAGCCATAGTGACAGTAAAACTAATACTATTCTGCAGAATTTGCTGCTTCATTCAGGGCTCTGACTAAATTTATTTGTATTATAAATATGATAGTCAATATCAGGGTTCAAATGATAAAGAAGTTCATTTTACTTTCTTATGCATACTAAGTAGGGATGGTTTTGTAAACAACAACTTTTCCTTATGTAGAACAGTGTGATGGTTTTTTCTTGATTTTTTTTTTAAAAATATTAAACAAGCATTTTCCAAAACCTGTTATGTCAGTGACATTTTTGCTGCTGATTACCTACAATTATTAGATTGCTTCTCTTATGCAACACTGATAGAGATACTCTTACTTTCTACCAACAGCCTCAGTTGCTAAGCACTTATTATCTCTCTTCTTGCCCCATTTGTTGTTAGTTTAGAAGTCGTGTCCGACCCATCGCGACCCTATGGACAACGTTCCTCCAGGCCTTCCTGTCCTCTACCATCCTCTGGAGTCCATTTTAGCTCACGCCTATTGCTTCAGTGACTCCATCCAGCCACCTCGTTCTCTATCGTCCCCTTCTTCTTTTGCCCTCAATCTTTCCCACCATTAAATATCCTTTTTATTATGATTATTTTTACTTTGGTGTTTTGCATGTACATTGAAATTGTATGCACCAGGGACAAATTCCTTGTGTATCTAATCACACTTGGCCAATAAAATGTTCTGTCCATTCCTGTCCTGTCCTGCCCTATCCTATCAAATTTTTAAAAATCTGTAAACTTTTATTTATAGTTATCTGCTAAAGGCAGTATCAGTAGCCAAAAGAGAACTAAAAAAGCAGCCATATTAAGACAAACCATATCTGAAATCCATTAACTGTCCTCTAAAAAGTTAGTAAGTATATAATCTTTAATCAAAAGAAAATAAAAGAAAAAGAAAAAGAAAGGGAAAGGGAAAGGGAAAGGAACCTCAGTCCATAAGACAGCACAAAGTTTATCCTGACACATAGCCTCCTATTAAAACAATGTCATTCCGGTATTCATGTATTATTCAGGACCTGCACAGGATTTATGAACTAAAGCTCTGCTGTCTCTTCTTGGTCCATTATCGACTCACCCATGCAAATCGCTCAGCATTTTGGTTACCATCAACCTGAGTTAGGTGGGAAAAGCCTTTTCCATTTCAATAACTTATTGAGTTTAAGGGACGTGGATGCACAAGTTATGCTGGCATCTCTTAACATAATGTTGTACTTACTGTTGTTAGAATTTCTAGGGAAAAATATCTATTTCATATGCTTTAGGGGAGCTTAAATGTTTTATCAATAACAAATAACCTACACTTATACCATTTAATGTGCTTTTCAAAAAAGAAAAAGAAAAAGCCAATAAAAATGTTTTGATGACATATTTATCATAAGGTGCCTATGTCAAATCTGTAACTTCTCCTTATGAGAAAATGTCAGGGGGAGAAATCAAATAATATCTTTCAGATGGATTATATATTTCTTCCTATTAATACATATATGAAATATTAGAAATTGTAGAAAAAATGTGGTGTCTTCATACCAGACTACATTTTTTCCAAGGACTGTTTTAAAAAAGGAAGAAATAAACTGAAATTATTTCATTCTTGAATAACTGAAAACAGAGGAACATATGCTGTAAAAGCCAAGTCAATTTTGTTTAGTTTGGCTCTATCCCAATATAAGCCTTCGGCTTTTAAAAAAGAACCAAAAACTATAGTATTCCTGCTTTCCCCGTATTTAAATATTTTTTAGAAATATCTTGGCCAGCTAATTTTATGAATAACTCTGCCAAACTCAAACAAATTTCCAACTATTCCCATTAAAAGGTTTTTCACATATACACATATATTCCCACAAGCAGTGTATCTGGGGAGAACAAAGAACAGAAATTGTAATATGTGTAACTGAACAATATAGAGAGCTGTAAGTTTACAAGACAGCTGCTATGCATCTATTATTTGGAATTACGTAGTGTTTCAATGAACATGAGTTCTATTTCTTAATGAGCCAATTGCAAACTTATGCTGATTCTGCATTATAAAGGCTTTGTAAATCAATGTCTTTTGGCAAAAAGGAACAGTACTATTAGCATAGATTCTCTTAGTTTTGCAATCCATGCGGAGTGTGCTAATGTAGCATAAAAATAGACTGATGCTGTAATATTAAGATAAGAACAAGAAAATATGCAAGGTAAGAATAAACTGGGATCACAAAGTTATTCTTCTGAATGCATAATACATAAATATAAAATTCAAGTTCACTACAGTATATATAGCTCCAGTGCTTAGCATTAGTGTTACACTATTGTAAGAATATAGTCAGCTATATACAGTACAGTATCCAGATTTGCCTTCAAATAATATCTAATGAGATGGTATTTTAGATAAAAAGGAGGAAATACTCTGGAATTCATGGAGCACACATATAGCACTTCCTTAATGCAGTTGCACCTTTTTCGGAGATCATGTTAGCGCCTAAGATGCATTTGGTTTAAGAAGATGCCTAGAGATATTATATGCAGGTCCAACTCATGGAGTGCACCAAAATATTTTTTCTAATTCAAACAGTTCAGCCCTAAAAGCCCCGATTAAAACATAGTTTCTGTTTTCTATCTCAAACCTGATGCAGCAATCCAGAACACAATATTAACTTGAAGGAATTCAGAGTTATTCCTTGAATAAATCAAGGAAATTTCAAAAGAATTAAAATAGAGACTTTACTCCATGTTTATTTGTTAACAAATCTAAGAACTATGAATTCAAGTTACAAGCTAAGATGCTGAGACAGATATTCAACTGAATGCTAAGATTATTAGTGAACTATTTCAAGGATTTGCTTAATAAAATAATTAAGATAGCAAGTAATTAGCCTGATGGTTAAGAAATTCTGTAAATCATTAGGTCATATAAATATGAGCATTGTTCGTAGTTACCATTTGTTCAACACCACAGTTCAGTTTGAATAGTTGCTGAATGAACAGTCCTTAAGTGAGAACCACTTACAGATCATAAGGTTGACTCAACCTTCCATCCTTCTGAGGTTGGAAAAATGAGGGCCCAGATTGTGTGGGCAATATCTTGATGGTGTAAACCACTCAGAGTGTTGTAAAGCACTATGGAGCGGTATATAAGTCTAAGTGCTATTGCTATAACTGAGAAAACCTATTTATGTGATTTGATGTTGCATAATCAATAATAATTAAAATAATTATTACTGAGTAAAATTATTTAAAATTGTAAAATAATTATAATTACAATACAATTAATAGATTATTCATCATTTAACTGATTTATCATCTGTAGATAACAATTATATTTTTATGCAAACCATACTAATAAAGGAACATGAATACAACACATGTGACCTTCGGCAGAAGCCGCAAAAAAAGAAGAAAGAACAGGATAATCTTTGAAAGTGGAAGGATAGCTACATAGGGATGGGAAGGAAAAAGGAAGGGAAGGACAAAACTGGAAAGATGTACTGTATTTTTCGGTGTATAAGACGCACTCCCCCCCCCCCTAAAAAAGTGGGTGTAAATGTCTGTGCATCTTATACAGCAAATGTTGCCTAAGCCCCGCCCACCCACCGGCCCCCACCCTTCGGCCTCTGCCTCCCAGCAATTTGCCTCCTTGCAGCAAACAGCCTGGTCAGCTTCAGCACAGCCTGATTTAGCACGAGCAGCTGATTGGCGGTTGGATTGGCCTCCTGGAATACCGCTGATCAGCTGTTCCAGGCTGCGGGGATCGCCGCTGCCCATCGCTGCCTCCGCGCTTGCTGTTTTTGGCCTCTGTGCACCCCATTTTTGGCCTCCGTGCACCCTATTTTCAGCACATTCCAGGAAGCGGGGATCGCTGCCGCCGCCGCCTATCCCAGCTGCCTGGAATGAGCCAAAAATGGGATGTGCGGAGCCCAAAAATGGGGCTCGCGGAGGCCAAAAACAGGACACACGGAGGCCGAAAACAGGGCACATGGAGACGGCGATAGGCGGCAGCGGCAATGGGCAGTGGCAATCCCCAATCCCCGCAGCCTGGAACAGCTGATAGGTGGTATTCCGGGAAGCAGATCCAACCACCAATCAGCTGCTCGTGCTAAATCAAGCTATGCTGAAGCTGACCAGGTTGTTTGCTATTTGCTGCAAGGAGGCAAATTGCTGGGAGGCAGACACAGATTTTTTTTCTTGTTTTCCTCCCCAAAAGCTAGGTGCGTCTTATAGTCCATAGTGTCTTATAGTCTGAAAAATACGGTAACTGAAATGGAAAAAAATGAGAGAAATTTTGCTAAGGTTTCATTTTTTTAAAAAGATTAAATTCACTGAGCAGGTCTCTAAGTAACAACTAATCTTCAAAGACTTTTCTATAGTGAGGCCCTGCAATATTTCATACTCCTGTCTATTCCTTGGTTTTCAATAGCTTCTTATACCGTGTTTCCCCGAAAATAAGACAGGGCCTTATATTTTTTTGAACCCTGAAATATGGCCTTGGCCTTATTATCGGGGGGGGGTGTATTATTTTGGGGGTGCAGTAGGCGGCGAGCGTGGGACTGGATGTCCCATCGCCGCCGCTTCCCCTCCCTGTTCTTGGCGCCAGCCGAGCGGCTGGCCCGCTGCCATGTGGAGCAGGACTCTGCAAGGCTTGTTGTGCCATTGCATGCCCGAACTGCAGGACTGCCGCAAGCTTCATCTTACCGGCACAGCTGGGGTCCTGCTGCCGTTCGTGCATGCAACGGCACAACAAGTCTTGCAGAGTCCTGCTCCACGAGGCAGCGGCGGTGGCATGACGAGTCTCACAGAGACTCATTTCTGGCAGGTGGGACGTGTTGGGCTGCGAGACGCGCGTCCTACCTGACACTTGTAGCTCCATCGCTTTCCTCGGTGTTGTGTCCAGAGAAGCCCATTGTAAAAGAAAACTTCTCAAACTCGCGAGAAGTTTTCTTTTACAATGGGCTTCTCTGGACACAATACCGAGGAATGCGACAGAACTACAAGTGTCAGGTGGGGCGCGCATCTCATGGTGGGGCGCAATTTGGTGGTGGCAGGTGAGGTGGGGCAGGGCAGGGTGGGGTGGGCCGTGAGACACGCGTCCTACCTGGGACTTGTAGCTCCGTCGCGTTCCTCGGAGAGAGAGAGCAAGCGAGAGGCGGGTGCGCGCACACCCCGCAGGACTCGCTCGGCTCCTCTGGGCTCTGCCTACGGCAATTTGAAACGCGCTCCTGCCTGCGAGGAAGAGGAGGCGAGCATCGATCCCTGCCTTGCCGCCTCCTCGCAGCCAGGAACGCGTTTCAAAATGCTGCCGAAGGCAGCTCAGAGGAGCTGACCCAGTCCCGTGGGGTGTATGCGCACCCGCCTCTCGCTTGCTCTTGCTCTCGCGGTCGGGAGCTGCTCTTTTTGCAGCGGGCACTCTTTTGGCTGGGAGAGTTTCCTGTCGTGCCACATGAGCTAAGGAATCTTTGGAATTAACGGAGCCTGCGAGACCATACCGAACCGAAGGCAACCCCAACCCACTCGGTCTCTATCACACACACACACACACACACACACACACACACACACACACACACACACATGAACACACACAAGGAAACTCTGCCACAGACAAAACGACCCTCCCGTGCGCGCCCCTTTTCCCCATCTGCAGCTTTCCCCCAGACTTAGTTGGGTGCTGGTTGTTTGCAGAAGGCAAAGCGGGGTCTGTCCGTCACTCCGACTGGTGGGCGAAAAAGTCTTCCTGGCGGCGCTTGGCTGTTTAAATAAATCATTGGGAAGAGAGTGCACAGCTATCTCTCTCCCCCCCTCGCCGCTACCCTTTCACGACCCCCAACTTCCTTTCCAGCTAGAGCATTACACAACCCTGCCGCTTTGGCAGACAATGCAGCCCAGCCTTGGTGAAATTTGTCTCCTGCTCGGAGGACGCCGCTGGGTTTGTGGCTCTTCCCCCCCACTTCTCCCCCCAGGAAAAACAACTGATGCGCGTCCCCCGAGCGTCCCGCCTGCCCTGAAAAGTAGCCGGGATTCGGTGCTTGACTACGCTGAGAGGCTGGCTTGATTCCAAATAAATAATAAAAGCCACCGAGCCAGCCAAGATCGGTAGGCCAGATTTGGGGAGCTGAACGTGCTGGCGCCACCCGGGAGGAGTAGAACGTGAGAAATGGGCTTTCTCACAGCGCCTCCTCTCTCTCTTCTTCTCCCGAGCGGCAGCGGTGCGTCCGGCTCACCGAATCTGGCCTGCCAATCTCAGGAGAAGACAGAGAAGAGGCGCTGCGAGAGAGCCCATTACTCACGTTATTTTCCCGGGTGGCGGCAGCTCATTCAGAAGTTTTTCTTTACATTGGAGTTTCCCTGCAAAGACCGGCCGAGAGAGAGTAGTGGCAGAGAGAAGCCACACGCTGGTACGATGCGCGTCTCATGGCCCGCCCCTCTTCATCCCCTGCCTCACCTGCCACCCCCAAATTGTGCCGAACATCTTACCAGCATCTGGAAGCTTCATCGCTTCTCCTTCTCGGCTGGTCTTTGCAGGGAAACTCCTTGAAATGTAAAGAAAAACTTCTTGCGAGTGCGAGAAGTTGTTAATTACTCGCACTCGCAAGAAGTTTTTCTTTACATTTCAAGGAGTTTCCCTGCAAAGACCGGCCGAGAAAGAGAAGCGGCGAGCTGCCAGACTCTGGTAAGATGTTCGGGCACAATTTGGGGGTGGCAGATGGGGCAGGGGATGCGTGTACGTAGTTGGGGAAGGGGGCTTATTTTTTGGGGGGGGCTTATTTCAACGCATGTCCTGAAAAGCCCTATTGGGCTTATTATCAGGACATGTCTTATTATAGGGGAAACATGGTAGCAAATAAAAGATTTGTTCTTTGGAGAAAAACTGTCTTACAATTAGGTAAATATTAGAATAACTGTTTCAATCAGATTAAATATTTTAAGAACTCTTTTGTTACTTAACATTATGGTTTTCTTTCGTTTATAATACAATTAGGGTCTTTTATATATACGACTGGTGTGGTGGTCTAGACGTGGAGCGTTTGCCTTGCAATCAGGAGGCTGTGAGTTCGATCCTAGGTATCCTAGGTCAGTGATGGCAAACATATGACGCGTTGCCCTATGTCAGCTCCAGCGCACATGCGCGCGCTGGCCAGCTGATTTTCGGCCTTCTGGAGGGCAGGGGGAGGTCGTTTTCACCTTCCCGATGCTTCAGGAAAGCCTCCTGAAGCCTGGGGAGGGTGAAATACGGCCCAACGGCCCAACTGGAAGTTCATTTCTGA
>QLTV01000247.1:1444234-1476325 GCA_003457575.1 Thermophis baileyi
AAAGACTGCTTTATTATTGTCTAGGCAACTTAACAAAATGAAGAAGCTTTTTAAAATAAATGCTTGATCTGAAGAGGCCCAGTGCTATTGTATCTTCTTTTAAATAGCAGAGAATAATGTATACTTCAAGCATGTGTACAAGTAATAATCTGAAATGTAACAGTGTCCTGTTTTAGTATTAAAATAAGACAGCTGAGTTAAACCCTGACTTAGTCATGTTTGGAGTAGATCTATTTAAATAATTGGGAGGAGTTAGTGTGACTACATTTAAGAAAACTTTCTGGCATTAATATACTGTCATAATGTACGTTTCTTCAATTCTTTGCTATTTCTATGGGTCAGGCACACATGCACAGAAATACACAGCAAACAGTGTATATCATCTGTACTGTTTGCTGAGAGGCAGAGGCAGATTTTTTTTTCCTTCTTTTCCTCCCCCAAAACTAAGATGCGTCTTATACTCCGATGCGTCTTATACTCCAAAAAATACGGTAAGCATGTACATAAGATACTGATCAAAGTGGGAAAACTTTCAGGAATATAGTTTCTCACTTTTAACACATAATTTAATTCTAATCTGCACTAACAATTTTTCAGATGTGTATGGAAACAAGTGAAGGCAGCTAAGAGGGACTAATTAATTCAGTAATGAATCGACCTTTCTTACCATTTCAAATCATGATTAAAGAGCGGGGCAATCACTGGGAAAACAGGAGCAGCTGTTTTATTTGCCCAATTCCAACTTTTACATTCTCCTATCCTCCATTGATGAAATATTGGAGAATGATTTAAGGATATATAATTAATTTAATGGCAAAGCATACACTGCTAAGCAGAAGAACCTATATTATACTATACCTATCCACTTAGAGAATGAGAGATGTGAAGTCTTCAGACAGAGGTGTCCGAAAGTGACTATCACTTGACATTATATTGATCAGTGATCATATGCAATGCTGCTCACCTACAAAATATTCAGATCTAAGTTTATACAATATAACATAAATATTTAATTAGTTATATTTTGAATTTATGTTTTAATATAAATTTAAACGGTTATATTTTTAAATTTTCAAACAAGGCCAACAAATATAGATCGATATTTAAACAAGCTTTCAAACATATATTTTGAAATATGCATTGCTCGTGAAATATTTGAGTAGCCTATACAAGCACTGGTTCCTACTTATGGCTTTTTGCGTGATTTTTTATGCTATTTAATTAGCATAAAGAACCTGATGCATTTTTTGCCAACAACAGTAGATTTAAATAGACGATAGACATTACTTCAATACTCTGCTGATGGTATCCTCTATAGTGGTAAACCTGACAAAACTAAAATCAGAAATCATATTTTTGTTTGGTTGTTTCTATCCTGTGGCTAGATTATGAGAAACAAATTAGGCTGCTTAACTCAAAAAAATCCAGAAAATCTCCATTATGATTGATTTTTTACTTATTTAATTTATATAGCTGTCAATCTCACTTGCATGTAACTTGGGATCTCCAGATCCCAGGCTTGACAGTTTCTGCTGGTAGAGGAAAAATGTTTGAGGATCGTGTGTCAGCTTGTGGCTCATTTACTCCACTGGTATTTGGTGATGTAAAGCCCTTTTCACTTTGCAAAGTACACTTATAACAGGAAGATGTGTTAAATGCACAAAAAGTACAAATAAAATTTGGGGGAGAATACTACTGCAGTATTTTATCTTTTTTCATACAGAACCAAACTTTAAAAAGCTACTCTGAATGAGAAACATAAAATGCTCACTGTTCCATGAAACACTTTATCATTGCTCAATATTCTCTATAGTGTATTCATATAATTAATATTCTTAACAATATCAACCCATATGTGATAACTTTTAATTACAACTTATAACTCCAGAAAATAGTAAAAATTCTACTACTTTTACAGAATTAAAATAAAAGTAAAGGAGTCCCTGTGGATTTTACTCCGCTAATTGTTGCTGACTATAGGGGGCAGTATTCATCTCTGTTTCAAGGCCATTGACATTTGGCCAGCATGATGTCACAGGGCACTGTTACCTTCCCACCAAACTGGTACCTATTTATCTACTTGCATTTTGCATGCTTTTGAACTACTAGGTTAGCAGGAGCTTGGGCGAGAATAAGAGCTCACCTCATCTTAACTGCTGAGCCACCACATAGCACAGAATTAAAATATCAGCATTAAATTAATGTCTTTTTAATAGAAGAAAAACACTGGACTAGTAGATCAGCTTTCCACCTCTAACTTCTTCATGCATCTTTATAGGTTAACAAATTCATGTTACAGTATTTCCAAAAATATTACCCTGTGTTTTCTGAGATTTCTCCAATCCTCTCTCAAAGAGAGAGATATACAGTATGTATTTTTAAAAGCTAATCAGTTGAATGAATACATTATTCCAGACATAAGCATGGAAATAATAAAAAGGTCAGTGAAAGCAGGTTGTGTTATTTAGGTCTTGTCCAGCACATTGTGAAGACACATCTGCTGTTACGAGTAACCATTGATGGTAGCTATAAAGAACATTAACTTGTCTATTCCTACATAAAACTACCAATTATGAGGCTATTTTTACAAGGAATGTAAGAGTGGAAAGCTTTTAATGTGGAATAAAGGATCCATGAATATTTTTGACATTGGGCAGAACACATAATGGAAAAGCTCTCAGCTGTAACGGTTACATTTTATCTAATGTCATGTTTACATTTATATTTGTATGAAAAGGAATTAAATAGCTTCAAGAATTTATTGTGAAAAACTCTGCACTTAAAAGTATTTCTATAATACCTCTACCCTTCAGAGGTTCTGTAACACAAGCCCATTGTTAGAAAACAACAGAGACCAATCTCTACCTAAAAGCTATTTCCTGATTTACATTTTTAGAAGAACTTCTGGAAATAGAATTTGCTACTGTTTTACCATAGCTGCAAACTATGACAGTCCTTGTTTTCTAGTTCTCAATATCCAATATTCTACCTTATATGTGTGTATGCACATGTAGGCAAATACTGTAGGTCTCCAAATTTAAAAAATGTGTCACAAATATCAAATAAGTTGATTGGACTAAAGGAACTATCCAACCTAGTATCTTACACTATTCAAACCACTATGGCATGAAGCAGATTAAAAATCTCTATAACATATATTGTAGTATTTGAAGACAAGCTACCCCTGAACCTGGGAGGTTCTATTTATCTATTTGGAATCAATTGCAATTAATCCAATATAAACCTAGTGCAGTGCTCTCTAAATTAGAAGTCCGCCTATCTAGTTGCAAGAAATTCCTCAAATGCATTATATACTAGGCATGTTATAAAACTGTCTTGCCTTTTATTCTAGTCTGTTTTTCACTAGGAAACTTTTAAGTGAGAAGAGCAACAATATCTATCAATAGTCAGTTTTCAGTTTTATAAATCCCTATCACATCTATTCTTACTTTTCTCTTTACTCTACTGAATAGAATCCAACCATAGGCTATCTGAAAGCAGAAGATACCCTATTCTATGTTAGTTGATTTTTTTTCTGCTGATCTTCCCAATGAAACTACCAGTATATTCTTGCTGAGGTAGAAGAGGATCAGAACTCCACATCAATTTCCAAATGTTTACATAAAAGTGCCATAATACTGACACAGTTTGATTGGACATTTCCTTCAAGATAGCCAATTGGTATGCTAACGACAATCCTGCAGAGCAGGAGCTTCAAAGATAGACAAGATAGGTAAAAAAGATCCAATGGTCAAGTTTCTCAAGCTTTACATGTTTCAGTAGGATTGATTTTTTCCCCAAAGTAGACAGGCATCAGTGACTTATTTATTTTGAACCAGGTCCCATTGTTAGTTCAATGTCTAAAACACTGTCAATTATACTTTCAGTAAAGTTTGTCTGTTACACAATTTTTAATATAGAACTGAAACTGATCACCTGCTTATTCATCAAATGTCATAATTTGTCCAGGTGGATCAATTAATGTTATATGAAAGCTGGAAAGACAAGGAACGAGAAGTCCCAGAACCGAGAAAAAGGCAGTTAAAAGACTTTGGTTCTTCACAAAAGATCAGCAAAAAGCAGCTAAAAATCTGAAGCCAGGGACTGTATGTTGAATGCTCTTTTTCTGTAGTTGTTTGATTCTGTAATAACATAACTAAGTCAAATCTTAATTTCGTCCAAGCGTGCTTATTTTCAGAAAGCGGGTTATTGTAAAGGGCTAGGGTACAACTACCCTGTTTCCCCCAAAATAAGACATCCCCTGATAATAAGCCCAATTTTGAGTGCATGGCAATAAGGCCAAGCGCTTATTTCAGGGTTCAAAAAAATATAAGACAGGGTCTTATTTTCGGGGAAACACGGTACCTGATGGAATAAATATCATTTTAAATTTAAACAAAAGAAATTGAATAAAGGAAAGGTATTATATATTTTTTCCAATTATTTTATCCTTGCAGTATTATGACAAAAGAAACATACAAGTAATCCTTGACTTATGACCACCATTGAGTCCAACATTTCTGTTGTTAAGTGAGACATTTTTTAAGTGAGTTTTGCCTCAGTTGTTAAGTGAATCACTGCAGTTGATAAGTTAGTAACCTGGTTGTTAAGTGAATCTGGCTTTCCCATTGCTTGTCAGAAGGTTACAAAAGATGACCACATGACCCTGGGACACAGCAAAGGTCATAAATATGAACCGGTTACCAAGCATCTGAATTTTGATCACATGATCATGGGGATGCTGCAAAGATCATAACTATGAAATATGGTCATAAGTCACATTTTTCAGTGCTGTTGTAACTTTGAACTGTCACTAAACGAACTGTTGTAAGTTGAGAACTATCTGTAAAAAAAGAGTACAATAGTTAGGTTTCCATGAAAGGTATGCAGGTAATGTGGTCTTCCTTTCACAATATATTAGTGTCCCAATCCTTCTTTTCAATATTAATATTTGTTCCTTATTCTTTCCTTTACCCTCATCAGTATTACTTGCTATTCAGCAGACTGTCTGGGTGAATCAGTGAGTCACTTAATTCATTGTGTGTCTTTTTCACTGTTAAGAGGAAACCGGGCATTATGTTTTCACTTTCAAAGAGGTACAGTATAATTCCCTTAAACATTTGTGACAGCAAATGTATGTGTAGAATGTTGATCCTAGAGTCACTTGCAACAGTATTTAACAGATCACAACTCATTCAAGAGTTTTAAAATAGTCTATTAGCTTTTTCTTTTTTATCATTATCTTTCCTCATGTTCACCAGTAAAATACAAAATATTAATTAGGGATGCACTACATGTTTAGAACTTTAAATTGCCTTTTAAAGATTTTGAGCCTGAAACAAAAATAATGTTTCTTGAATATTTTATTCTGAGGTTGGAACAAAACTTGGCTATTGCATTCTAGCGTAGAAACAAAGTTGGTTGTTCTAAGTAGTGGACATTCTGAGTTGATAGGAAGCAATTCTGAAATCAGCTGTTCAAGTTTGAAAGTGAATGTTTAAAGTGTTCTGATTACAAAGTAAAAAAGTCCTTGTTTGAAGGCAAGATCAAAACCTTCCAGCCATTTTGAATTTTCTTCTGATATCACACAGCCAACTGTGTTTGACATCAGCCTTGAAACAATGCATATGGTTCTTCCAAAATGATGTAGCACTCCGTTTGAAAATCATTTAAGAAAGGATCTCCTAACCATGCTTACTGGTTCATTTGAATGTAATCCAAAATACCCTCTTCAACTTGCTTGCCATATCAAAAGTATTTTTGAAAAGGTTTTCTCAAAAAATCAATTTGAATAAATATTTCCCTAATAAAGGGAAATAATATGTACCTACAGAATCCCCTGAATTGCATACACAAGGTAATAATCTATAATTAAATACATTTATTATGGTTAAGAAGAGTCCATGGAAAATAATTCTAAGCTACATGCTTGGGGGAACTGATGGAGTACATTTTTTCCCAACCCAAGTACAAGTTTACAAAAGCTATAAAAGCTATAAAAGCATTCTCCCAATATACTGCATTCCACTGTGTGCATTTTTTCAGTATACATTTGAGTTTGCTGAATGAAGTTATATAGAGGGAGAGGACAACTGATTTCCTTTTTTGCAGAATTCTTAGCCAGGAATATGAAAAAATATAAAAAGAACTGAAAATAAACACAAGTGAATAAGTGTATACACTTTTGTAAGTGTATAAAAATTGTGTTACAAGACATGGTAGTTATTATATAAATATATTACTAACAAATATAGAGTATTTTATCTTTCACAAACATTCATAAGTTCATGAAGCCAGAGAACAGAAAAACATAATTTGCAGATAATTTTTTTAATGACACTTCTCCCTTAATAGGAAATTTCAATATCCAATTAGTTTAGTCAGATTTCATTTGTAAGTAATGTTTACAATGTCTTCTTAGCAAAGCCGCCTATCACATATAGTGAACAAAAAATGCACATCACACCTAAAAAAATGAAATTGTGAGTCCTATCTTCTTTTTCCCATGTATTAATCTAATCTTTACAACTGTGATCTTCAATTGGGTTCAGTCCTGCTGTTTCTTATGCTGAAATATCCAAGACAACTCTGAACACTTAGGTATGTATACAAAAGAAAACATGTGAATATGTACCTAACATTAATGTACAATTCATTTGCTGATAACATTTATACAAGCATATAAATTAAACTGGCAGAGTGAGAGCAAACAGTAATATAAAACATTTTTGAAGATCTAATATTACTGTCTATTCAAATTAATTACTATATTTAATATGAAGGCTATTTCAAGAAAGATCTGGGAGATCAGTACTGTTTGGTATGTCTAGAGATTGAACCTTAATGTTCCTTCCAATTATTAGCCACATGCTGATTTTATAAAGCATGCAGACAGTAAAAACACACAAAGACAAAAAGATACCAAAAAACCATGGATTTTGTTTACCAGAACACAACTAAAATCAATTAATAAAACTGGTTTCCCTAACGTTATTTTTTGGGTGATGTATTAAGTAGGATGGGGAGATATGGAATATCAATTATGAAACTACCAAAGTTTGGTGGGGGGGAAAGCATACATTTCTTTCTTCAGGATTAACTTGGTTTTGTTTCTGAAGCCATAGCACTGACTTCTCCTAACATTAAACAAGAATAAAAGCCTAATCGTGGAAAAGCTTAGTGATTGATTTCATAAATATCACCATAATTATCTGATCTGCTTCCAACTAAACCTGCCAATTGTTTTTGATGGCTTAGCTAATTGTCATTTATTCAATTAACCATGGTTAAGGAAATCTGCAATGTATGAATACAGTCATAAGCTCCATGCTCAATGTATCTGCATGCGTAGCTGCTTTAATTTTTGCATATTTGAACTGAACATACAAAAGTGATTCTACATGCTCATTAAACCAAGTACACTTAACAGGTCAACAGCCCTGATAATCACAAGAACTATGTAAGTAATTTTAGTGACACGCACAAGAATAGGCAAGGTAGCCTATTAGTGTACATTTAAAGTGACAATAAAGTTATTCTGAGTCTAAGTCTAGCCAGATTTACAAGGATACTGTAATTTAAGGGTGACTTCTCTGCCTTTGTTCCCATACTGCTTTTAAGCATACTATATGAGAATAGGCTGAGATGGAAGGTGGGGTGAAATGTGTCAACAGTTTGGTGACATTGCATTGTCACAAAAGACCTAGTAAGTCCAGCCCCCCCCCCATAAATTCTGTTTACCCTTATCTATTACCAATTTAGCTTTGACCATTGGTTGACTAGATTCTTATATTAGAGATAGCAATAGTAAACTCTTCTGTGCTTTAAACTCAGTGAATGCTCCTGGTTATTTGTGCATGACACATACTTGTGTGCAGGTAAATGCCTTGTGCAGGGGTGGGTTCTGGATCTGTTTGCTGCCGGTTTGCTCAGGGCCACGCCGGGGGCATGAAATAGCTTCTGCGCATAAGCAAAAATTTGCTTCTGCACATGCACAGAAGCAAAATCCAAGATGGCGGCGCCCATGGAACACACCGAAAGAACCGGTTCCATGACATCATCACCAGTTTACTAATGGTTCTAAAGAACTGGTTAGAACCGGTAGGAACCCACCCCTGGCCTTGTGTATGTATCTTCTGTACCTAGTGTTACCAGTTGATCTCAGGTGCCAATAAAAACAACCTAAACAAAGACCTGAAGCCAACTTCCTGCTGACTTAATGATAAGAGTAAGTTTTACTTAAGCTAAAGTTTTTGTCATAAAATTTGAAGCACAATCATAATACTAAAAATAAATGTGTCCTCAAATCAAGTTTAATTCCTGGTGACTTCATGGACATATCAATATAATTTTCTTGTTAACAGCACAGAAATGAAGCTCTGTCTTCATACTTGATACTTTTTTGACTTTTCAGTTCAGTCAATTATTCTGAACTTTCTTGAGGGATCATTCAAGTATTATCCGGATTGACCAAACTTAACTTCTATATCCAGACAAGGTTAGTCAGCTGCTGCTCCCCAGTGAGATACAGTAATAAAACTGGGAAAATATACTCCATACCATCATTACTACAAGTTTCATTAATCAACAATTAATCAACAATTTATACATAGATGTAAATAATCAAATGTTAGAGAAACATTCTTCATGTTACAGATCTCCCTTACATTTTACTTTCCCTTCCCACTGAAGTAAACATGAAAGAAAAATGCATGTCTAATAACTAGATATAGCAGTCAAAAGCAAAATTAGTTTGAAACATCAGAGCAGCAAGGATGCTGACCTCCAATGAAGAATTTACAGAGGATGCTCTGACAAGCTGCTGCAAACATGTAAATGTGCTACTAATTTTCTGTCTACGAAGACAATGATTTTATCCATTAATTTGGTAGGCTGTCTGAGCAACAGAAAGCAGGTTATCAGAATCTGCATTTGTATTTTTCAGCAACTAATTGGGACTTAATGGGCATTCAAAGGTCAGTATGGTCATCATTAAATTACTAAGATGATTATTTCTGTCTTACACTGAAATGTCCTTTTGCTTTTAAATGACTTTTTTTTCTGAGAGCACCATACAAATTTTATTGGGCAAACTAATAAAAAGCATCACATCATGCATTCATTTTTCTTTCAGTTAAACCACACTTCATGCTCACGCTAAAGTGAGGTAACATTCAATATGGATTTTTGAACATAGTATCTTTTTAACATTTATATGTTAGTATGTTTTATTAATGTAGGTGAAATATCAATATATATTTCTAGTCTATGCACGATAAATTCAATATGAACTATACAAATATATAAAGAAAATTACAGATAGTCCTCACTTAATTATGGTAACTGGATTGGCAACTGTTGCTAAGCGACATGATCATAAAGCACAACATCATGTGACCTCATTGACTTATGATGGCAGTTGCAGCAGTCCCAGTTGCTGTCCTTAGGTGAATCTGCCTTGTGATGGGCAAAAAATACCTTCATTAGTTGTCTACTTCATGACAGCCACATTCTCAAGATTCTAAATACAGGTAGTCCTCAACTTACAACAGTTCATTTAGTGACTGTTCAAAGTTACACCAGCACTGAAAAAAGCAATGTATGACCATTTTTCACAGTTTCAACCTTTGCAGCATCCCATGATTATGCGATCAAAATTCAGATGCTTGGCAACTGGTTCATGGTTATGACCGCTGCTGTGTCCCAGGGTCATGTCATCACCTTTTGCAAACTTTTGACAAGCAAAGTCAATGGGGAAGCCAGATTCACTTAACAACCTGTGTTACTAACTTATCAACTTAACAACTGTGGCAAGAAAGTTCGTAAAATGGGGCAAAACTCACTTAACCAGAGAAATTTTGGGCTCAATTGTGGTCGAAGTCAAGGACTATTTGTAATCCACATACCCAACACATAACATAGACACCATCTTCTCCAAAATGTAGCCATTAGGGCTGTGCAGTGTTTTATATTTGAAGACAAAAAGATATTTAGGGGTATGCAAACTATCTCATACAGCTCCGTCTGTAACTTGATAAAATAAGTCATTCAAATGGCATCACATAACTGTCCACTGCAGCTGGCAAGCAAATCTAAAAACTAAGTATTTCTTTAAGAATTTCAGGCAGATATTATGTGTCCCATACATTCCAAAGCAGATTTGTTTTTATCTATATAGGTAGTCTTCGGTTTACAACTACAATTGAGCCTAAGGAAGACTGAAATTTTAAAATGTAATTTTTTTTCTTGTTTTAAGGATTTCCTTTCCTAAATAAACCAGAAAACACAAGACAAAAATCTGGTTGTTACATCACATAGGAGTGAAAGTTTTGCATGAATGAACTGGGAACATGCTTTGCCTGTAAAACTAATTGTATTCTTTTATCTCTGAATGCAACATTGCTTGGGGTCCCAAAGTTTCTTTTTCAAGAAGCAACTGGACTTTCTTGTTTTTCTTTGAAGATGTTTCGCTTCTCATCCAAGAAGCTTCTTCAGCTCTTGGATGAGAAGAAAAATGTCTTCAAATAAAAATCAGAGCTGAAGAAACTTCTTGGATGAGAAGCGAAACATCTTCAAAGAAAAACAAGAAACTCCAGTTGCCTCTTGCAAAAGCACCTTTGGGACAACTATGACCTGGATGACTGAGAATCTCCATAGACTGCTTGGGGTCATTTCCATTTTTATTCAGTCAACTTCTGTCAGTTCCCAGTGAAATGACAACCATTTTTTGAGTCAAAACATTTACTTATTTGCAGCCCACCTTTATTATTTTTACAAATAACTCAAGGTGGCAAACATATCGAACACTCCTTCCTCCTATTTCCCCCACAACAACAACTCTGTGAAGTGGGTTGGACTGAAAGAGAGGGTCTGGCCTGTGTGTCAGCAACCCATGGCTCTAGAGCTGCATGCAGCTCTTTGGGCCCTCTGCTGCGGCTCCCTGTCCCATCACTGGCTGGCCCCGCCCCTTCCCTCCCTCCTCGCTTGGCCTGAGAAAGTAAGGGCGACGACGGGGGATGGAGAAGCGGCCGGGGCTGATTCTCCGGTGTCTCACTCTTGCTGGAGCTTCTTCCTGCCCTTGTTGGTGCTGGGTGTGCCTCGGTTGCTTGGGGAGATGCACAACCTGCTCTCCACCCCGAGACACTGGCCCGACCCAGCTGCGACCGACGCCGGCCTCGCTAACACAAGGGCTGGCGTGGTGGAAATGGGATCCAGGAGGAGGGGACGGAAAGGGGACCATCTCCCCCATTGTGAAGCACACTAAAGTTCACTGTGCTGCGCAAGGCACTGCGAGAGGGCCTCATGGCCTGCTCAACGCCTCATATCAGAATCAGAGAGGGGGAGGGAGGGGGAGACACACACACACACACAGAGATATACAGAGAGAAAGGGGGGAGAGAGAGACAGAGATAGAGTGTGGGGAGAGATAGACCCCATCTCCCCCATTGTGAAGCGTGCTAAAGTTCACTGTGCTGCGCAAGGCACTGCGAGAGTGCCTCATGGCCTGCTCGACGCCTTTATCAGAATCAGAGAGGGGGGAGAGAGATACACAGGGAGGGAGGGAGACACACACAGAGAGATACAGAGGGGGAGAGAGAGGGGGAGAGACACACAGAGAGATACAGAGGGGGGAGATAGAGGGGGGAGACACAGAGAGAGGGGGGAGAGGGGAAGGGAGACAGAGTGAGACACAGAAAGGGAGAGATACAGAGAGAGGGGGAAAGAGAGATACAGAGAGATAAAGAGAGAGGGAGACAGGGGGAGATAGAGGGGGAGAGAGACATAGACACAGAGAGAGGGAGGGGAGAGAGAGAGAGAGAGGTGAGAGAGAGAGAATGGACTGGAATGGAATGGAATGGAATTCAGCAAGGTTTCTCTTCCCCACCCCCATTTGCTCTTATAGCACAGAGACCTAATGACCGGCTGGGTAAGCTTGGCTAGGAGGGGTCACGTGACTGGGTGGGAGTGAGTGATGTCAAGTTGGTCACGCTCACCCAGGTTTTGTGGCTTCCGAAGTTTTCTTTTCTGTGGGAAATGGGTCCAAATGGCTCTTTGAGTGTTTAAGGTTGCAGACCCCTGTTCTGGCCTAAAGTTACCTAGCTGGCTTTCATGGCTAAGGTGGGTCTTGAACTCAGAGCCTCCTGCTTTCTATCCTGTTGCCTTAACCATTAGTCCAAGATGGCTCTCAAACATATATTCTCCCATTTCAATTCAATTATCTATAAAACTTTTGCTCTTTCCTTCTTACTTTTCTACAAATTACCATTTTTCATGTAAAAATACAATAACTGTGTACTGCCTAAAATTAAAGTCATGAAACTCCTAACGGTAAAAGGTAAGATGGAAGTGCTAAAAATGGTAAAGTTCTAGCTTTCCAGCTTGTGAAAAAATCTTTTCATTTTATGATCTTAGATAACTTAGTGACACTGCTGTTTCAGATTAAACCAACTGTATATTTTAATTTAACAGCTCTTATTTTTCTAAATTTTGTTCACTGCCCAGAGTCATTTGGTAAGATGGATTGGCCATATAAAACAAATACATAAATAAATAAAGTTGAGGTTATTTACTAAATTAATTGCGTCAAGTTCTTCCAAAAAATCCACAGATAAAAATCGGTATGACATTTAAAATAAAAGGACAAAGCATATCCTGTAGAAATTATGATGTCTTCCCAAGTTACAATAAATGCTTCTTTATTAAAAATTAAATTGTATTTCTTTCTATAATAAGTTTTCAGCTTAATCTCTGTTCAAACATGGTGCCACTTAGTGACATCAGCCCCAACAAGCAACTCCAATGTATATTTGGAAAGCCCTGGATTAATGATGAAACCCCTTCTTGCACATCTGCATGTGCCACTCAACGTGGAAGATTCAAAATCTAGAAGATGAAAGGTAGTCCTTAACTTATAACTATAATTGAGCCCAGAATTATGCTCATAAAGTCATGCTGGTCATTAAGCAGGTCATCATGTGACTGCACCCAATTTTGTGAGCTTTTTTACAATGGTCATTAAGAAACGTGGCGGTTGTGAAGCAAACTCATAGTTTGCCATGCCTGGGTTTCCCCCCCCCCCAGAAACCGCAAGTACATGCCGGTTTCTGGCAAAAAAACTCCATAATAAATCATGGTCACGTAATTGCATAGATTGTGCAAATGGCCGTTAAGGAGAGCTGGTTTCTGGGTGTCCAGAATGCAATCATATGACTTGGGGGGGTGGAATTAACCATCAGAACTTTAATCCGGATTGTAAATACTTTGGGAGGGGATCTTGTTCTAAGTCAGTAATAAGTCAACAACTTATTATATAGGAACACACAGAGAAGTGGCAGCAGTGACCAGCATTAATTGCCTATTAGTTTTATCCAGTATTTCTCAACCTCAACATTATTAAGATATCTGGACTTCAAATTCCAGAATTCCCCAGACAACATGTGTACTGTACAAACTCTGAGAAACACTGATTTTAATTCATTTGAAATCTTTCAACATTTAAGCAAATAGCTGAATGGTGGTCAAAATGGATTTGTAACTCTCAATCGTACGAATAAATTATTTCAGAAATGTATAATGTTTAGCATTGGAAAGCTCAATAGCTACAAAGGAACACACTGTATTTAGTTCCTACTTTATACAAATGCGGAAAAAACTTTCTCTAAAATCAAAACAAAATAAAGCATATGTTGTTATTCTTGTAGATGCCAAAATGACAAATGAGACATTGAATCTATGGTAATTGTGGGACCTTACTGTTGTTGTCTTTCTTCCAGAGCTTCTTCCCTCTTTCTCCCACAGCAACATATCTGTATTTGCTCATCCTTTTCCTCTTCCTTTTCTTCCTTCAGTTGCAACAAATCTGCCACTTCAGGGGTGGGTTCCTCCCGGTTCGGACTGGATCACCTGAACCGTTAGTGACCTGCTGGTGATGTCACGGATCCGGTTCGGTCGGTGGGCGCCGCCATCTTTTTTTGGGAATTTTTTGTTAATTTTTTACTGTTTGGAAGGTTTTTCCTGTTCTGCTGCTTGGAAAAGGGCCCTCCCGCCTGCCCCTGTGTTTATACTGACCTTTATTCCTTCGCCCAAAGCATAGCTGATCAGCTCCTCAGCTGTGTTTCGGGCTGATTGCAGCTACTGAGCATGTGCGGAAGCAAAATTGCACGAGGGAACGAGTGTGCGTGCGGAGCGAGCGCGTGCACGCAAAACGTCGCGATACGAACCAGTGGGGAAGGTAAGTGGAACCCACCCCTGTGCCACTTGCATACACATATACACGCCTTTTTCATGGCAGCTGATCTGAGCTAGTGATGGACCCTACTTATGCCAAATGGCTCATGCCAGTTTCTGTGCAAGTTTTTCACAATCAATGGCCTCCTGGTCACACTGCTGAATACTCATGCTGCTCACAGGTCACTCACAATGACTGCATCGTGTTTGTGTAGAACTTTTTTATTCAAGGATTCAAAAAAGAAAAAGAAAAAAAGAGCACTACCAATCACTATATTGCCGTAAACCTTGAAGGTTATGTGGGTTTTGTATTTTGTAGGCACTTTTAGCGGTGCCGGAGACTGCTAATACTTCACTCTGCTGTGAGTGGTTAAAAAGAAACACTAACATGCAGTGATACAACTGAGAGGCTCCTCAACTGAGATTACGAAAGAACTGTGCCTAATGGAGAAAACAGCATGAGTCACATCATGCAAATGGAACACCTCTCTGCTTCTTCCAGCTCAGCAAGCAGCTCTGAAGACCAGCTGCTATGAGGAAGGCTCATAGAGCCTCCCAATTGAGCCGACCCAATGAGATCCAATACAAGCATGCAAGGAGAAGGTGACGGCAGTACAAATATATTGCAGACTTTTACAAAGCCCATCCCTACAAAAACCTATCTACCATTTTTGTAACTGTAAAGAAAAAAAGAAAGTAAGGAAAAACCACAGATGGAAGACAACCTTTATGCATATATTTAGAAGTGGTTCTCGAAAGTTTCGTGTATTACTCAATCTAGTTATTACCATATTTTTCAGAGTATAAGACGCTCCGGAGTATAAGACGCACCTAGCTTTTGGGGAGGAAAAAAAAATCTGCCTCTGCCTCCCAGCAATTTGCCTCCCAGCAAACAGCAAACAGTACAGATGATATACACTGTTCGCTGTGTATTTCTGTGCATGTGTGCCTGACCCATAGAAATAGCAAAGAATTGGAGAAATGTACATTATGGCAGTATATTAATGGCAGAAAGTTTTCTTAAATGTAGTCACACTAACTCCTCCCAATTATTTAAATAGATCTACTCCAAACATGACTAAGTTAGGGTTTAACTCAGCTGCCTTATTTTAATACTAAAACAGGACACTGTTATCAGATCAAGCATTTATTTTAAAAAGCTTCTTCATTTTGTTAAGTTGTCTAGAACAATAATAAAGCAGTCTTTAAAAATAAGTCTAATAATTTGAACATTCTATAGGCATTTATAGTTATTGACTTACCTCCTTGCAGCAAACAACAAACAGCCAGTTTCAGCAGTGATTAGCACAAGAAAATAAAATTCTGCCTCTGCCTCTACCTCCCAGCAATTTGCCTCCTTGCAGTTAGTTTCACTTTCAGTTTTAGCACCTGCCGCTGATGTTCGGGAAGCTGATAATCAGTTGCTTGGTTTAACAGGCTCTGTTCTGTTTGCTGCAAGGAGGTAAATTGCTGGGAGGCAGAGGCCAAAGGGTGGGGGTGGCTGGGTGGGGCTACATTCGGTGTATAAGACGCACCCAAGTTTTCACCCTCTTTTTGGGGGTAAAAAGGTGCGTCTTATACTCCGAAAAATACGGTAAGTTTGAATCCCAGAGGCAGATGTAATTTTGCAAAGCCATTTACTCTGGAATACCAATGTGATTTGTGTTAGTTTTTCACAATCAACATTTAATACTGCAGAATTCTTTAAAGAAACTATTTTTTTAAAAAAACTGCATTCATTCTATTTTGGGCTCTCAGATCACCCGCATACACATAATAAAAAGAAAAAAGCATTCCTTTTAGAAGTAATTCCTATTTTCCTGCCGCTCAAAGCTGCAGCTATCAACACAACGATGAGCCCTAGAGATACTTTGACAGATGGATATAGAACAGCAGGTGTACTTTTGCCTTGTCAGTCCATTTAACATGGAGACAATGTCAGCTTGGCAATGTAACAAGTATCTTTACATATTCTGAAAAGAAGAAGAAAAATGTTAATGAAACACTTACGATCAAGCCCGTTGACATATCTCATTGTAATTTCACAGTGCCCCCATACCGCACTGACTATAGGATACAGTTTTTTCCCTTTTAAGCCCCTGAAGGCCACTCCAAGATACTGTCCATCCACGATGAAGCTAAGGGTTCCTTCATCCATATCCAAAACCACCAATAAGGAGTCTGGAAGTACAAAAGACTCATCTGGTTCCAAAAACACAGGATAGGTCACTCCAGGCTGGTTTTTGCAGTTGTGGTAAAGTTTGTTCCGTCCAAGGTCCCAGCCCCATGATTCATTATTGCTACCAACCAATGATGTATATCCTACAGAATGCAAAGGGGCTTCTGCTGTTGAGACCCCAACTACTGCATGTGTTCCTCGTTGCCTAGTGGGCCAGTGAATCTGCCAGACATGGAGTCCCCTTGTGTAGCCAACTTTTCCCCTGATGCAATCTGTGCTTTGAGCAACCGGGTGTCTATGAAAGGTTAATCTGTCATCTTCCTTCACAAATATATTTAAGGATCGATCTTCGTTGTTCCAAGCATGTTTGTATTGGACCTCCAAGTGGGCTGGGGGCATATCCAGCAACATATCCAATCGTGCAGGCTTGCAGAAATCTGGTCCCCTCAGTTCTCGTTTAACTGGTCTATATGGGGGATCCCGAACATCCACAGACTTTATGCTCCCTGAGATTTTTTGGCCCATCGCTCAGCTGCAGATTGCTTGGTTGCAGGGAGTGAAGGGTAAATGTGGGCCCAGTGTCAAGTCATGAAAGCACTTTCAAGCTGAGCCAATGACTCACTATGCAGCAACTTGATTTACTTCTTTCTGGATTCTTTCAGAGCCAATGTTTTCTGAAAACACACTTCTGAAATAAAGCAGAAAGTCACCGGTTAAAAAGTAGCCAAATTATAAACCACATAATTATTCTTTCAAAAGAAAAACAGAGAGGAAAAAAGTAGAAGGGGGATTTGTGCCAAGTTGCTTTAAAATTAAGACCTAACTATTCTGAGCTTCGTGGCCTTTGTACTTCAGTCCTCGTTAACCAGACTGTCAGCTGGATATATTGAGTCTACAGTTTAAGAGCAGACAGTCATTTCCTTTTTTCCACAACAGACAGAGACATTCCACACCTTTTGCCCTTCCACCCAAAGTCTAGTCAAGAGGGATGTGCCACTGTACAAACAGCTTGCCCCTATTATCAGGTATGTACGAGACTATGTCAATTTTCACTTCTAATTCTTTATTTTACCTTAAAGACATTCTTTATGCAAACTCTCGCTTTTACCTCTTTCTCTTATTAAATCTACCTTCTGTCCCAAGGAGATGCAGACATACAATAGCAAAAAAATAAGATGAAACCACCGTGCCTCCTATAAAAACATGTAAGGCTTAACATCTTAACAATTAATATAGCTTTCGAAAGAGAGGTGGGGGGGGGAAACAGAACTTTATGTAGGTGTTTTTTGATTAGCAAGTCCTATGAATTGTTTGGTTTTAAAATTAGAAGCAAAGCTATTAAGAAGAAAAGGGAAGAAGGAAGGAAGGAAGGAAGGAAGGAAGGAAGGAAGGAAGGAAGGAAGGAAGGAAGGAAGGAGAGGAGGGAAAGCCACCATGGACGAGTACAGTTGAAAACCATTTACGTATAGTTGCCAAGAAAACATATAGTGATCAGTAGCTGAAATCAGCTCAAGGGAGTCTTTATCTTTCTATAAGACTGGAATAATGGAATAAATATTTTATTCCATAAAAGAAGATGGATTTTATTCCATAGAAGATTGTACAGTACATTGTAGCAAATACCATCTGGCTAAGAACCTCTGAACAATATTATGGAACCCATATGTTTAAAGTGGTCGTAGTGTATTAGGATAATCTCAAATGAAGCATGGTTTAATCTTACAATCAATATCTTAAGATAATTTGCCTTGCTAAAGAAAGTTGTCAAATGAAAATAGTTAATTATCCTGTCTTTAGTCACCACTGATAATTCAAACTGTATATCTTAAATAGGCTATTTTTAAAACTGATTCCAAAAACATAGCATTTGTGTCTAATTTTTTTTTATTATGTTGGAGTCCAAATCTTTATATTCTCGGCCAATTTATTTGGTTGTTATGGTCAAGGATGATAGTAATTGGGATTCAAGATATCTAGATGACGTTATACAAAGTGAGGTAATTTAGGATTATTTTCCAAAAACCTGAGAAAATGTGATCAGTGATTGTGAGGTGAGCAGCATCCTCTGTATTTTTCCCCCTTCTACTCAATTCTCAGAGATTGCCTGGACAAGTTCCTGCAGTTTTCTTGGCAAGTTTTTTCAAAAGTGGTTTGCCACTGCCTCTTTCCTAGACCTATCTGCAATGCCTGCAGCTGAGATCATGAAGAATTCCCCTGCATTACATGACAAACTGCTATTTTTAAGATTTCACATCTGTCCTGTGTAAAAGGTCACGTGTAATTAAGTCATGCCACATCTGAAGGCCTATATCGCTGCTAAAATGTTCTCTAATATTTTTTGCTTAGCTCTTAATGAATTGCTGTAAGAAAAAAATAAGTTGTTCAAAATACTATAGGGGCAAAAATATTTTTGTGGTTTCACATGTATACCCTACATAATGGAAAAAAATGCTCAGGAGAACAGCTCTGTTTGCACATAGCAGAGAGTAATCCAAATTGAAGCAGGAAAAAGAGTGTTAGTTTCATTTCCCAGTGTTTTTCATGGAACTGCCAAGATATTAAATAGAGCATTGTCAGTACCAATAGTGAAAGTGGAACCTTGGAAAAATTAAGTTGGGCAGACAGTTTTCCACTGTTGAAAATGCATGCTATATCACAAGAACATCAGACAGAATACATTGAAAGCAAGTGAGATTATCATTTTAATTGTGAAGGAAGATCTGACTATGAAAGTAGTGACAAAACTAAAGAGTATCACGATGAATCCATATTAAACAAGTCAATAATATAGTTCTGTCCTCATTTGCATAGTTGTCCACGGAGTTTCTGAGAACTGGACACGAATAAATGAAAGAAAAAATAAATTTAAAAACAGTCATGTGGTCACATTTTAGGCACTTGACAACCTGTGCACATTTACAAGAGGTTGCAGTGTCCCATGGTGATATGTTGGCAATTTGCAACTTTTTTGCCAGTTCTCAGATTTGCTTAATAACCATGTGATTTGCTTTGCAACTTAGATGACCTGTTTTAGACTACTGCAAAAATGGTTGTAAAATTAAATCATGTCACTTAGTGCCTCAAATTACAACAATAACTTACAAGCAAAACTGCAAGTTCCATTTTGGCTTACAAGGATTACTTGTACTGTACTTATACACACAGTATACACTGCCCAATATTCTGTAATCTAACTCCCTTTTCTTTCAGAAAAGAGAAAACTTCTGGAACTTAAGAACTTAGCTTTCTTGACTGTGCTGTTGAAAGGGTCTGGACAAGGTAAACTATTCAACTAGAACCTGCAATAGTTTAATGCGGGGGGGGGCAGTAATTTGCTGCACTGTGCTTAAGTCAAGTCTTATTTGACCCATGTTCTTTTTCTAATCAGTCAAGTGACCTCTTTATTAATGAATATGGATATGAAGGTATTTTATATGTAATATTGATCTATCATTTTAAATTTGCTTCAATCTTTTTTTATATAGGTTTTTCTTTAAAAAAATCTAACGGACGGTTGTCATCTTGTGATCTGCTCAGAGCACTGCATTTCCATTTACAAATTTAACAACTAGTTTCCCAGGACCTAAACAACTTTTGCAGTTTATTTCCTTTACCAGGAATGACTGCATTTTAATATTTAAAGCTTGGAGGATGCAAGTGGTAATGCCAGTAGAAGCTACCCTGAAAGACAAAATGGTAGCAATAGAAATTACCAAGCTGCTACCGCAAAGCAGGAAGCATTGCCTGAACCCAGAAAACTCCTGGAATTGCAGGTTTAAGGCTTCCTATTTTTACTCCATCAGATTTAGACATTCATTACAACACATCTTTGCACTAGCACACAGATTATTGTTTCAGGCTCAGAAGCATCTAAAACAGGGGTGTCAAACTGGCGGCCCGCAGGCTGGATGCATCACGTGCAGGCCACACCCACCCCAGCTTCGGGAAGGGGAAAACTGTCGTGATACGTCACATGATGGCAAATTGACGCCACAAGTTTGACACCCGTGGTCTAAAACAATTGATTTCAGAATATATTATTAATACATGGATCATGCAGTCAGTTATGGCATGATATCAGATCAAAGAGAAAAGAAAAGAAATAAGTGTAGACAATCAGGATTGACTTAACTATAATGTATAGGCCTATTTTATTTTATCATATTTATTTTGAAAATAAACATGCTTTCATTCAGCAGAACATCTATGGTAAAGGTAAAAAAGGTAAAATACCTACGTTTTTTACAAGCTCATTTTTAAAAAAATATGGAAAAGCTAGATTTATCCATATAGGAGAAGAACAAAAGCATCCACCAAAAGCTGAGTAGGAAACAATGTTGCTAGAGAGATTAAACAAATAAGCAAAGACAAAACCTTCAGGATTTTAAATGTTCTATCTGAATATCAGTTTTCCTTGAAGAAACTGGCACACACATGTAAACAAGACACAAAATGAATTAATAGTTCTACCAATTCTATTCTGAAACCAGTCTTGTATAAGTCATTAAGAAGCACTTGCGGGAGCCTAGGCAGGCATTCGTAGCACACCAATGAAATACATTATTAAAATATTTTAGGAGCTGACAATAGGACTGAAGACATCTGGAATTTTAGATGCAGATTGTGAGGTAGGGAAAAATAATCTTCCTGCTTCAAAGAAGTAAACCCTTTACCTAAGATTTATCAGCATATTTTTAAAATAATCCAGTTAATTAACTGCAAGAATAGAAAATGCTGGAATGTATATATGATAATTTTAATTAGGCTAGGACAATAGTATGTGCACCTTAGTTAAGAGTGATCTTGACATAGCTATTGTTCTTGGCTGAAAAAACGTCATCAGGTCACTCTGCTTCAACTATATATGATTAAGAAGGAAAGGTTATTGGGTCAGAGATGCAGAGAATATAGGATATTTTCCACTCCCATCAAAGCTTCTAGCTTCTTTTACTATTGGTCAATCTAGAGCAGCGGTTCTCAACCTGTGGGTCGCCTAAGCACGCGCTAGCCCGCCATCTTGGTGCCACCGTGCAGGGGTGAAATGCTCCCGGTTCGGGCGTGCCTGCGGGTTGCCGGACAGCCGGTAGCGACGGAAGTGGGAGACTTCGCCCACCCGCCCGGTGGTGCCACGCCCCCTTTGTCACCTCATCGTGCGTGGGGAGGGGGCGGGGAGGGGGTCGTGGCGGCGGGGCGGGGGTCGTGGCATTAGGAAGGTTGAGAACCACTGATCTAGAGACTGTTCTCAGTGTTCCTAATTATCAGCACAAGCCAAGTAAAATCAGCATAAAAATAAACATAAAATATCTTTATATTTACACTTCCACTGTCTAATCCTTTACACCACTGTACAATAGTTCCTACATATCACAAGAAAGTTGGACCCAATACTAAATGTGTGAATGTACATACAATCACAATGTTTGCTGATATTTGTAAAAACAAGACAAATATTATGGATACTTTTCAGCTTAATGTAAGAAGAATTGATCTTCTTTGTAGTCTTGGTATAATTTACTTTTCTTTATAATGCATTTTTTTAAAAAACATTTTTATATCTCTTCATTGTTTTCTTTATGTCTTGCTTAATTTATCAGCTAATTTGAAAACATAATTTCATTGTTTAGAATCATAATTTTGCATGATCTTTCAGAAATGTATAAAGTACTTAAAGCAATGTAAAAGACTGCATCATTTACCTTCAATCTGGAAAAGCCTAATATTTTAATTATAGGAACACAGGAATAAAATTAGGTATATAAGGTAAAATCCTTGCTATTTTATTGTATTTCAGAAAGGTTCTTTGCTGTCCCTGGAGCATTAGTACCTGTATCATGAAGTAATAGAAAATGTAAAAGAAAACTCTGAGAATACTGCGTAGTAGTTCATTCTAGCTGAGAATCTCATCTGTTTAAATACTTTCAATTCAAGTTTCAAATATCAGATGGGCAAGTATAATTTCCTAAAGATGTTACCTTTAGGGACAATAACAAGAAAAAAGTATATAAAAAAGAGTGACCAATATATTTGCATTACAGAGACATTCTGTAACATTAGGTAGAACTGTCAATTGTATTAAAAAAAAGATTACAGGATACTCCCTTGGGGAAAGACCTTGCTGGCTAAATTTTGAGGAAGTATTCAGCTAAGTACTCACAATGAGGTTTGATTGGTTTGCCAATGACAAAAGGCAAACACCCCACTGAGAACTAAACATTCTTTACTTTCAAACTTCTACTATTATCTGTTGATTATGCAACAATGCTTTCAACAAAGCAATGGCTAAAAAGACTTTGGTGGTAAAGGAAACTGGCAGAGTGAGTATCTCTTTATGCTATGTAGTGACACTGTTGGTGAATTTCAATTATAGGAACATGAATAGAACCTGACTGAATTCTATATATTAGCTGTTGTTTGGGGATTTGCAGCTTAGTATAATCTTTCTTAGGAGTTTCAAACCCTTGAATACTTTCCTATAGCATTTACTGTTTCGAAGAAAACTCTAACAAACACAACATTAAGAATTATAATTACAGATCATAGTATCTCTCATTCCATTCTGATTGTTCTGGAGAAAAGAACAAACCAATTTATAATCAAGCTAGTTTAAAACTCTAAATGCTATAAGACACAGGTATGATATATATATATGTGTGTGTGTGTGTGTGTGTGTGTATTTACCCAACTAATGTTGCCACTATGTGATAAAATATAGAACAGAAAAGCAAAAACTCTAATAACTACAACTTACAGAGTTCCCCAGACATAAAAGGACATAGTATGAGTTATAATTCAGCAACATGTTACCCATCCCTGACTTACAGAATGATAAAATAATCCAAAGACACAATAATCTTATGCATATTTACTCTTACAGAATTTACTGTTTCACAATTCCAAATTTCAACAAGTAATTCAGTGCGACTGGAATGTTTAACTTTTGAGACCAAACCAGAAGAGGCATAGAATTCATCTTCAATTCGGAACTGCAATTAAATTGACTATACAGAAACTCTTAAGAGTATTATTCAAAAACAATATTTTGTTTTGCAAAACAGTATCCTTTTCTGGCTATAGCTTTCCTCTTACTTGTTACGTATAGAACATAATGTCATATTCTGCATAACCTTTTAATAAAGCAGAAATAAAATACCAAGAGTACTGGTGAATAGGAAATTGGGGAATTCTGGTTCAGCTAATTTTGGACGTGATTGCAAGCCTCTAATTGTGTAAGCTCTGAGGGGGTCAAAAGACAAAACAAGCAAGATGGTAAAACACAGCATCATGATGGGAACTGTGACTTGTTTATGTGTTTAAAAGAAGTGGGGTTTCCACTACCTACAGGGGAGAAATAAAGCAAGACGAGCCATTGCTCATTGTGTTGCAAACTTGGCTTACTTTATAGCCTGTCATGATGTTGCACATACATAAAAGACAATGCTTGTATTGCAAGAGTCATTCTGACAAAACTACTTGATTTTTGATGCTTCTATTTATTTATTTTTATATAGTTATTCATCATATATTTAATAATACCCATTTCCCCTAAGTGACTCTATTAACAGATCTGGACAGTTTAAGTGGATTTGCAGTTGGCAGAGTTAGGAATACACTTTAAAAAGTGCCCGGCTGCTACACAATGTAAAATTCAAGGGTCCTATGAATCCAGTACCAAACGATCTGCACAGCTTGCTGGATGCACATATTTACTTTTAAAGCATTAAATGGCTTAAGATCTGACTATTTAGAAGGCTGCCTCTCCCATAATATTGTTTGATGGGAGCTAAATCTAAATGAGAGAATAGAATCACCAAATGAAACAGCTGAATGGGCTATCTAGACCACTAAACCCAATCTGTGCAGGAATATAAAGATACTTGAAATAGCTGTCTTGCTTTTATTTTAACATATTACTTAGCGTGCAGAGAATGGCCTTCTTTTGTATTGCTCCCACACTGTGGAATGCACATTTTCTGGAACTGTTTTTGTCTATCACCATCTTGGTGTTTAGAAAATACACAAAGATACCTGGTTCTGCTTTAGTTAATTTTAGTATCCAATTTAATGTATTTTTTTATTTTCAAATACTTGTTTGAGTAAAAAAGCAAGAGTATAAACTGAATAAGGAAAACTAAATAAGTGAAGAAACTATAATTTGCAATAAAGCAACAAACCAAACACAGTTTTTAGTGTAGGGAAATGAAACTCTTCAGATAAAACATGCTGGATGAAAACTAAATTTACAGTTTGACAGGTAAAGGTCTTTCTTTCATCATCTTTGGGAGCAAGAAGCAAATTTAGAGGGTTTTTTGTGGAGAAGGGTGGTGAAATGTATTTATATTCTCCCCTTTCTCCAAGTAGTTTTGAATGGTATACTAAGCTCTAATTCTTGTAAACATTATTCTCAGAAATGTTTACCAGAAGCGAACTGGTTCAAAAGCAATTCAGTCAGGCTGATTGAGACAGTGTCCGTACTAGCATAAAGAGCATTCAAACTAGAAAAAAATGTCCTCATATTTAAGTTCCTGTTCCTCAATAATGTAAAGGTATCAAATTTGAAGTAAAAACAATCAGTGGTGCAATGATATCACACCTAAACATTAAGGCTATGCAAACTTCAAAAATGATTTGGAAGAAGTGCTTTAGAACATTTTAGAACACCTGCATCAGACCATTGTTTAGGCTGTGGTTTTTCTTCTTCTAGCCCTACGTTATTCTTATGGACCATTACAGAGGTAGGCAAAATTAGATAGATATAGGAATCTGTTCTAATAATATAGCCATACATGCAAAAATGAAATGTAAACTAATAAATTAGAACATATCCAGATAAGAGGGACTAGTGAACTGAGGTGAAAAAGGAGAAATTGTTTTGAGAGATTGGGTATGCTTAGCCTGGATAAAACTATTGGAAGGGAAGATGATCGTCTTCAATTATCTAAAAGGCTATCATGGAAAAGATAAGGCAAAAGTGGTCTAGAAGATAGGACAAAAAATAAAGAGTTTAAAAGACATTTAGACATTGGGAAAAATATATTTTTCCATTAAACTGTTCAATAATAGAACTAATTGCCTTGAGACATGGTCAGCTATGTTTCAACAGAAACCAGATGGCCTTCTGCAGGGATGTGTAATTACTTAATTCCTAGGATGGGCAGAGATTGTGCCTAGTTCAGGATAACCAACTACCAGGCCACAATCCAGTACCAGGCTGCAGTCCATTCGGAACTAGGCCGCAGAAGCGGTAAGGTGAGCGCGCGCACAACTCCACTTGCATGAGCGGTGGACAAGCATGCGTGCAATTCCATTTGAGTAGGCGGCGGGTGCACGTGTCCACTGCTTGCACAAATGGAGCTGCACATGTGCGTGCATGCTTGCCCGCCACTCGCACTGAACCATTCCCTCCCCCTACCAGTCCGCAAAGCCAGAAAGATTGCGGAACTCTGGCCTAGATGACAGCCAACACCCATTCTAACTTTTTCATTCTATGAACATTTTTTAAAAAATGAACACTTCAAAATAGATTCCAGGAAAAAAAGTCTGTATCTACTATATCTGGGCTTCAAAAGTCTGAATGATCACTAGATAGCAGCAAAAAGTGATATATTTCTGCATCTTTTTGTTGTCGTCATCTCATAGTCACCAAGATTTTTTGCAGCCCTCATACATAGCCCTACAATTTTTCTTGATAGCTATATGAAATGCTTCTATAATTTAAGAATAAAATGTGCGGAAATGATATCCATCAAACTTTCAATTTCATACATAATGGTTTTATTTCATCATGAAAGAGATAGAGATAGATATCACTTGATGATCTGGAACATTTAAATACCTGACCATGCTACAGATTTCTATTAGAAGTTATAACCTTTTAGCCAAATGCTGTTAAGAAAAGACTTGAGAAAGTAAAAACAAATTACAATGAGATGAATTTCAACCTGTGTATTAACAATCAAATCTTACCAGCCTTTATGAACTCTACAAATATTTAGTATTTGCCCCAAAGTGAGCCTATTCTCTGCTTTCAGTTAAAATTGTGCAAGAAACGCAATCTATCAAAATCTGGAACCTTACATACCTGATAGTAAACCCCCTAAATTTAACAGGTCCTAATTCTGAAGAGGAAAGTACAAGATTTAACTGCCAGAGTTTAACACAATGAAGAGTCTCCTACTGCATAAAGTTTTGCAAAACATGGATATGTTGCTTAGTGCAATTTCCAAAAGATATGGAATTGTCCCCATGAAATAGGTGCTTTGTTTTACTTTGTGAGAAAGGAGGGCAAGAAGGGATTCCAAGCTTCTGAATAAATATTAAGTTGCAATCTGCTTTCTGACAGACGGGTCCAAAAAAACATTAGTACCAAACTAGATTGATTCAAGCTTTCTAAGTTAGAAAGGGCTTTCCATTTTGGTTGCTAAAGATCAGCCTGTGATAAAGGTAGAAATAATTTAGAAATAAGCAGTGATTAGATTAACTAAAATGATTAGATTAGATTAAATTAAATTAATTAGATTAATTAGTGATTAACTCTGATAATTGAATCTAAGATTCCTATTTGGATTGGTTAAAAAAGGAAGATGTACTTCAAGTGCTGTGTCATTTCTTGATTTTCTTCCAGGCAATGTTCTAGAATTCATTGAGCTGGCAACTGATCCCCATCACAGAATGTCAGTTCTTTTACAGCACTCAGGTCTCTGGGCTTCATAGTGCTCTCAATTCTTAATTATTCAGGTGCCTGAATAGATTTCTCAAAATAGACATTATATTCTGTATTAAATTCCATCTAGTTTAGGGAAGGAAAAAACTCACTATCAAGTCCAGGGGTCAGCAACCTTAAACACTCAAAGAGCCACAAAAGTCCTAACCGGAAACTCCCCGTTCAATTCTGGAACCGACCGGAAGGCCGGTTCCCCCACCATAGAGTCTCCTCCTAGTGTGGCATCCTTTTTCCTCTGCCAACCGGAAGTCTGGTTCCCCCACCATAGAGTCTCCTCCTAGCACGGCGTCCTTTTTCCTCTGCCAACTGGAAGTCTAGTTCCCCCACCATAGAGTCTCCTCCTAGCACAGTGTCTTTTCCTTTTACCGTCTGGCAACAGGGAGCCGCAGCAGAGGGATGAAAGAGCCACATGCGGCTCCAGAGCCGCAGGTTGCTGACCCCTGATCTAGTCAGTAACTACTGCATTAATAGGAACAAAAAGGAAGTCTATTATCACAGAAAAAAGGAACAGAATTAACACATTAGAAGAACAAGGATATAAGGTTCAGGCTAGATATAGGAGGACTTTCTGACATTAAGAGCTATTTGGCCATGGACCATGGAACAGACTACCACATGAAGTGATGAATTCTACTTCGCTGAAGGCCTTCAGAGAGAGGCTAAGTAGGCATCTATTGTAGATATACTAGTGGATCCTGAAAGGAGTAGAAAGTTGGATTAGATGATGTTGAAGATCTCTTTAAACTCTATGATTGTTATTACTTATTAACAACAGATCACTCCCTGAATCAGGCAAAACAATCCAGTTACAATGCAAATGGGTTCATGATTAGCACTAAAGCATGATTACCTGAATAACCCATTATTGGCTTAATCCATAGACCACACAAAGTCATCAACTGTGGGTCTATAAACTACAAAGACTGAATTCACACACCATGCCAAGAACTCATGTTTTGGTTGGTGTTTTTTTTAAATTTAATAAATTTGGTTACCACCCATCTCGCTGCACGGTGAGTACTCTTGGATATATACACACACACACACACACACACACACGTATGTATAACATGTTTAATATCATAAGCTCAGTCTATTATTTTGGGGGTTTTGTTATTATTTTGTTTATTTAAAATAAAGATATTTTTTCAGAAAAGTTAATACCAATAAATGGACAGAGAATGACTAATGCTCAATTTAACCGAATTATAAATTTTTCATGAAATATATTTAAGAAAATCATGGCTTAACATTTCCGTGCTGAGGATGACGGGAGTGTAGTCCACCATACCTGGAGATTGGGGAAGGTTGTGTTAACTATTAAAAGACACTGATTAGGTTTGTACATTTGTTTCAACCCCCACCCTAGAAACTTAAGCTACAAATTAACAAATGTTGCATAAAACTAAAACTTTTGACTTAACATATAAATTGACTCGGACTTGCAGTATGCTCAATGCATTTTGCATTTGTCATTAACTTTTGAGTAGTTAAACTATACTGCAGTTTCGTTGATTTACAGTATGTGGGTTTTAATATTGGGGAGAAATTGACCTAACTTGAACTAAAATACATAAATTATACAGTCTGAACTTGCAACAATATAAACTTGAAACTACAATTTACCATAGTCTTTCCCAGAAAGGAACTTTCTCAACACCTGAACTTCAAGCCGCATAGTCCTCTATCCAGGAAAGATACTGGAAATGATGCATGAACAATTTGTGCAACATATCTGGACAACAGAAGGTCTGGGAATGGTGATTTACCATGTAGCAGTATCTTGTAGTAAGAATTGTAATGATCATGCCTCCATGTGGGATACATCATTTTTTTCTATCTGCAACTGGAATTTTACTCTACATTTGGAACCCATTAACAAAGGGCTGCACTGATATAGATAATGGCCAACTGTAATTGTGATGGTCATTTCATTTCATATGTACAAAGCACAGTCTAGTTGAAACCATGATGACATTATTGTGCATTTGCACCTCATAGAAACTCATACATAATTAGTGTTTGGTTTATGTATTCTGTTTTACGCTAAAATTTCTAGCTTATGAACACACATTCTTTTTTCCCTGATCAAGATTAGAACAAGAATGGAAAATTATTGTACCTTTTCATTGCTATCCTTTGGTTTGTATCTATTTTCTCCCTAGGACAGAGATAAATATTTTCCCATACCAGGTAGACAAACAAATACCACACTACAATCTGAAAGACAGTTTTGATTCTACAGATGAGAATGACTTTAAATGCACACAAAAATACAAAAACGCGAAACAATAGGGAAGTGCTGGCCACATATTCTGGGAACAGACTGTTTACCTTGGAATAATCTTAGTAAACCAACACCAAGAAAAGCAGCAGATGTACATGATTCAGCTAGAGGACAAGAAGCAGTGTAAGATGGAACACTCATTAGAACAGGGAGATCTATTAGACAGAGACAGAAATAATGTTCAGATGTATTGTAAAGACCATATTGATGAATGAAGCTGCTCATCCTACATGAACCAAAGGTGACAAATATGTATATATGTAATATAATAAATATGCTTATTAAAAATGTCAATGAACCATCTTCAACCTTGCATTGATAGTTACTGGATTAATTAATTATGTACTATGAGGTCAGCATGACTGTTAACAACTCCCAAACTAGGCTTTCTCCAAATTTATCTGAACCCAGGCTGACTTTTCAGAACTACAAACTGCTGTTCCTATATTATATTGGCCTAAGGCTTGGGATTTACATATTCCAATAACATTTGACAATTGATGAAACTCTAGCAATTATTCAATTTCCATCAAGTATGTTACCTCAGAAGGTAAGAACTGAATCTTGAGGATCTTATAGTTTAAAAAGCATTTTTATTAAAGTAATATTGATGTCTTGGAAGAAGGCTGTTAATAAAGGATGTATGAAGAACAGCAGTACTAGCTAGAATTAGCACTTTCAAAGAAAGAAGAGGAAAAGTAAGGAAAGCTATTAAAAACATAAATTCTATTGAACAATGCACTAGATCCTGACCTCATTAAAAAAAAATCCCTGTTAAAAAGATCTGAGAGAGAAAATGCAAACCCACAATACAACTATATTTCCAAAAGAAATATGAGAAAAACTAGCCTTTTAATTTCAGTGCTTACTAGTAGATTCAACTTTGCTGTGTTCTGCATGCTGTTCCAGCAAAAAATAAAAGGGGGGGGGATATGCCCAGGAATAACAAAGACAATTCTCAGTTTTGGACTGTGACAACCCTATTTTGCCTGCCAGTCGTAACCAGTCAGTCAGGGATGTAATGTAAGTGGAGTAAATATGCAATAAATTATTTGCGAGAACTGAACATGGGAACAGAATTGCTGAATGAATAGGTAAATAAATTCCTGTTCCTCAAGACATCAACATCCAGCAGATGGAACACCAGTAAACAGGAGACGAAAGACTGAGTGTGACAAACATTTCACTTCAAAGAGTTAGACAGTGACCTACACACAGAACTGGGACAAGCAGCATCTAGGAAGGAAAGGAGACAGGAATAGTTGTCTGCTCTTGGTACATGGAAAATCCATTATGCTAAGCTTACCCTACCACAAGAAGTCTGGAGACTTAATGAGTATTGCCACAAAGCAGCAGGAGACAGTTTTCACTCAGCAGGCATTGTGCGACGCGAGGCTATTTATTTTGGAAGCTAACAAGGATCTGCAACAAAAAGTTTTCCTTGGAAGTCTAAAATATCCCCCCCCCCCAATCTAACATTAACCATGATCAGTGGACCAGCTAAGAGGGATCTAATCTATGTCAGTTTCTTTGAAAGTACTGTGGCTAATAACTTGTGTCCCATTGGTTTTACTGGAACTGAAATGGCTAACACAGTTTAACTGCACTGCAGTTACTTCAAGCCTCTGCCTTTACTGGTTAAGTTATACACCTATGTGACTTAGGTAAGGGCACTCCTTTCAAAGCTGCTAGTTATTTACAAACTAGGCATATACCAAATATATAAAAGATATCCTTTTCTTTACTGTTCTATACAAATAGTTCCTGGTAGGGTCATTGCTTGTTAAAATGACAAAATAATGAGATTCAATAGGACCGCTGCCTTAAACAGTGGACTCTCAGTCTAATCTATTGTTTCCCACAAAGAGTTATTATAGAAATGTGGTGTTTCATTTCACAGCTTCCAGTGCATACCCTGTTCTTCTTCCTCAGCAGTGTCTTGAGAAAGTCAGAGTGTCTCAGATGCATTAATAAATTAAGCTTCAGTGCCCTTGCCAGAAAGGAAAGTATTACTTTTCTCCTAAGTGCAAGTGATGAAACTGAGCAGAGGGGTTGTGCTGGGTCAAATAACAAGACACAAATAGAAGAATGGCTTCCATTCTTGAATTTGAGATCTTAGGTGTTATGTTCTAACTGTTATAACTGTGTTGCATGGTTCCAACCAGGTCCAGCGTTTGAGCGGGAAAAAGCTCAAACGCTATTGGCTGGTCTGTCTGACAGCTCCCTATAAAAGGGCAAGCTGTCAGACTGCTCTTTGCTGGTTGCTGATACAAGAGCTGAAATAAAGAGCTGCTTGGAAGTCTGTCTCCTGTCATCTCTACCCACTATCTAACAGTGGCGACGAGGGCTTGGGTTCAGGAGAACCGTGACTGCTTCTTCAGCGATTCCAACCAGCCAGGCAGCTGCCTGTCTGCCTACTCTCTGCCACGATGTAAGCTCAAACGCTATTGGCTGGTCTGTCTGACAGCTCCCTATAAAAGGGCAAGCTGTCAGACTGCTCTTTGCTGGTTGCTGATACAAGAGCTGAAATAAAGAGCTGCTTGGAAGTCTGTCTCCTGTCATCTCTACCCACTATCTAACAGTGGCGACGAGGGCTTGGGTTCAGGAGAACCGTGACTGCTTCTTCAGCGATTCCAACCAGCCAGGCAGCTGCCTGTCTGCCTACTCTCTGCCACGATG